>JAJMBE010000080.1:0-58794 GCA_030565125.1 Candida pseudoviswanathii | reverse complement strand
CACGCATAACGTCCCCAGTTCGATCCTGGGCGGAATCAAGTGGCTTTACTTTTTTTGTACTTTCTAAGGCCATCTTGTGTTCCATCGTGTTTGGGTGTGTGCTTCAAGGGCATCTCGTTATTTTTTGTGTACCCCTTTTGTGTACGTGTTTGCTTCGCTCAAGTCATGGCGATTGGGGCGTGCTGGGCTTTTGCAGCAAGGTAGCTAGAGATTCTATCTGTCTGTCTTAAGGGCATGTACTTTCGAGATGCTCCAGAGAGTTGGACAACTAGAGCACTACTTCGGTTAGGAGTCACCCTTGCCATTGTTTGTGGGTGAGTCAACCCGCACGGACAAGGAGAGGGGAGGGGGGAGAGGACGAGGACCTCCTCCACCCACTCACTCGGAAAAAAAGTTCCAGCCCACGAGAAAAGCAAAACAAATGTCCGCCACCAGCACCACCACCCACAATCCGACCCCACCACACCATAGACAATGTCAGCCATTGAACCGAAGAAAAGACGGTCCGACGTAGGTTCGCTGCGTCCCAAGAAGCAATTGTCGTGCCAGCGCTGCCGCTTGCGTAAGGTGCGATGCAGCTACGAAGTCCCGTGTGCCAACTGTATCAAAGACCGGGTCGAGTGTGTGCAGCCTGTGGATATGCGCAGCAGACGTCCCAAGGCGAGCCAGGTGATGAAGTTGGAAGGGAGAGTTAGCTCGTTGGTTAGGTTTATCAATACGTTGAAGAACTGTAATAGCGTCGAGGAGAAGAATAAACTCGTGGCGGATTTGAACTTGGAGATGTTGTTGAAGGATGATGATGATGATGATGGCGTTACAGCAACAGTACCAGCATCGCAACAACAAGCAACAGGAGGAGCAGCGACGCCATATGTGAATGAAGATGATGGCGGAGCGTCACATTCAAGTGCGATTTATGGACCAACTTCAGTTTACGACGACGCAATCATGCACAACAATGCAGGTACGCTGAAGAAACAGAAGGATGATAACGTGGACACGATTCTGAAGATGAGTCAGGACCGGGATATCCTTCGATGCTTGCACTTGTTCTTCACGTGGCAATACCCTGACCACAACATGTTTATTTTCCGGGAGGCTTTCCTCATTGATTTCTTTACGCCCAAGAGCAACAGCTTGTACTGCTCCAAGATCCTCGTGCTTAGCATCTGTGCCTTGGGGGCGCGTATGTCCGACGATAAGCGGATCTACGGCCGCTCGAAGGAATTCTACCAGCAGCTGAAGAGCTTGCTACTATCCAGCATGAGCAAACCGTCGATTACGTCCTTGCAGAGTTTCATGTTGTTGGCGTTTTATGATATTTGCAACGGGCACAATTCGAGCGGGTGGATGCTTTCTGGAAGTGCGATCAGAATGGGGTTTGACCTTGGGTTTCAGTTGAACCCAGAGTTGTGGTTCGTTAAATCTAAAGGTGATGTCGGTGACGTTGCTATTAGATCAAGAGTATACTGGGGATGTTATATGGCTGACCATTTCATAAGTCTTCTACTTGGTCGTCCATCAATCTTGAAGATGTCAGATGCATCCATCCCAGAAACAAGGGATTTGCCTGACCTCAGCTGGATTGACGATTACACGTACTCCGGATACCTCAAGCAGAAGGGAAAGTACCAAGCGACGTCCGTGACGAGTTACATTTCCGATCCGCTCAACCAAATCATCAACTTGATCAACATCTCTGATAACATGTTAAACGACATCTTCACCAAGTCCGACGACACCACCAGCTCCAACGACGACACCGACTTGAACTTGAACTCACGCTGGGAGAAACTATTCCAATACAACCGTCAGATCGTCCAATGGAAGAAGAACCTTCCGAAGGACCTCCAATGGGATCGTGACAGTTTGCGCAAGACCGGCGAGAACCCCACGTACTCAGGGATCCGATACTACTACTACGTGCTCCTCCTCTGCCTCAACCGTCCTTTCATAGGGATCGAGAACGACAACGACGCCGTCAAGAAGCTCAT
This sequence comes from Candida pseudoviswanathii, assembly GCA_030565125.1. Classification (NCBI taxonomy): domain Eukaryota; kingdom Fungi; phylum Ascomycota; class Pichiomycetes; order Serinales; family Debaryomycetaceae; genus Candida; species Candida pseudoviswanathii. The sequence continues at coordinate 56,800 of JAJMBE010000080.1, read as the reverse complement.
TGACAACGACGACGAGCTCTCACCGCTCCTGGTGTGTCTCGAGGCCATCGACGACTTGTACGAGTCGATCAACCGGTTCCAGAACGAGCACGGGTACCGTGTGTGCTCGATATTCATCGTGTACTCGTCCATCTTGTCGATTTCCATCTTGCTCTTGACCAACTCGCGCATCCAGCTCGTCAGTGAGCAGCGCGACAGGTTGCATTTCTTCATGGGCGTGTTGCACGGGTGCTCCAAGACGTGGAAACTTGCTGAAAGGTCGTATAATTTGGTCAAGGAGAAGATCCAGCAGGTGTCGATCAAAGAGGATGCCGGGGCCAGGGATGCTAACACCTCTGCGGTCGAAGTCCCTACGCCGTTGTCGAGTGTCGGGTCAGTTACCGATACGCAGAATCAACAGCTTTTGTTTGATGACAACATCGATTTCCTTGGTGGCCCACCGGTGTTGATGACGGCGGATTTGTTCAATGAGGACTGGGAGGCGTTGTTCCCTGATTACGTATTCAATTCAAAGAACTAGAATGTAAATGTGTGTGTATTAGAAGTAAAACATATAGAATATAACAAAAGAACTGTATTATGTAACACAAATGAGAAAAGAAGAAACGTGAAGGTTATGGTTAGAACGAACTCCAGACCCAATCGTTCGGCACATCCGTGAGGCTGACTCTTTTGTCGTTGGTTTTCTTTTGATTTGCCAGCAATCTTTCAAAATCAAACTTGTCATTCTCGGTGTTTGTGTGGCGGAGATATGGGTTCTCTATCATTACAAAGGACGAATTCGTAGGTGCATTGTTCAACTCTTTGGACAAGTTGTTGTAGGTTATCCCACATTTTTTACAAATCTTGAAATCCTTGTAGTCTGGGATAACAGGGTGCTTGGCCGCTATAGGAATGATCAACCTTGCATTCCCATCAATGAGTATGTTGTCTTGTGTCAAACAATCCGAACAGTAAATCAACCCGCAAAACCGACAGTGGTGTCTCTTAGGACCGTCGCATATTATGGAGACGATAGCGTTGTGGAAGGGTTTGAAACACCACATGCAATTAGACGTGACACTATCTGGTTTCCAATGGGATCTTACCGGTTCAATGTTGCATTCAGGAAGTGGTTCACCCTGGTCTGATTTGCTGATGGTGTATAAGGATGTCGAAGGGACGGTGGGTGGTTCAGGGTTTTCTTCCTCTTCGTTGGTTGCCGTTGGTCGCAAAACTGCTGGTGTCAACAACGGCTTCTTAAGCTGGTACAACTGTTTGAGCTTCTTATTAGAATCAATCTCTTTCAATTTGGGGAAACTAGTTCTGTTCTTAATCCTGGGCCTGATTTGTGACTCGGCAACAATTTTCTTTTCTGGGTTGCAATCATTCTCTCTTTCCTTTTGTCTCTGGTATATTTTATTATTTTCTGTGTATTCTTGCAACAACTGTTCGTCTGGTGAGCTGTTTAGTTGCGCTGGAACAGAATACCTTCGACAAGGCTGGTTCAAGTCAAACAAAGCAGGTTGGTATTCCTCTGATTCTAGCTGTTCTGGCTCCTCCTCCTGTAGCGTTGTCACCGTAGTGAGTGTTAGTTCCTGAACACTAGGTTTCTCTTCATCCGAGCTAAACGACGTCTTCTTTGTGTTGTATGTATAATAGTTGTTGACTCTAGGGAATCTAATTTGCTCATCATAGTCAAAGTCTCTAAATGTTGGTTCTGACTGAGTGGTATGTGCCGATGTTGTGCTGCTTCTACAGCTCGACTTTTCGCATTTGTGTATGCTTGTCGTCAAATCGGATGCAAACGAACTGGTTTTGCTTATCGCCTTCTTGGTGAAGGAGAATGCAGGAAGGCTGTCTTGCTTGTCCTTACTGGGGGATGTTGTAGTTGAGATGGGTGTTGTAGACGCAGTGGAGATGGCTCTGGACTGCTCATGCGACGACACGTTGCTGTCATACCCGTCGTTTTGTAATAGTGCGGAAGGCGTGAGTGCAGGTCCCGATTTTCTTGGTTTCAGCAGTCGCTGAGGCGGTTGTTGTTGTTGATGTTGGGTTTGTTGTTGTTGCTGTTGAGGGTGATGCTGCTCTTTGAAATGGGAACCTGCCATCTCGCTCTGTGAAGTTATAGGTGTTAGGACTCTGGTTTCTGTCATTGGAAGTCAAAGTCAGAAGGAAAATGGACAAAAAAAAAAAACAAGGAAAAATGATCCGGATAATTTGGGTTCTGTTTTTGTATTACTAATGTTGGTTCTCTAAAAGGGGCGGTAGAAGGCAAGCCAGGGCAGGGTGATGGTGGTGATCGTGGGTGGATGTGTTGTTGTTGATGGGGGGTTGGTTAAATGATGAAAATTTTAGTAGAGATAAGCAAAGTAATGGGCAATAAAGAAAGAAAGGGGGAACTGTCTGTTGTTATATAAAAGTATGTAACAATTGTAAAAATAGTGTATTAGTTCTTGGGCTGTTTGTTAGTGTTGCTTTGTGTAATAAGAGCCTGGAAGAGAGGGAGAGAAATGCTAGATAAGGAGAACTACATACAGTCCTTGCATTATACTCTTGCTCTTTATTTGTTTAATTTCATCGACACAGGAAAATTTTTCTTGCTTTTTCTTTCTTTCGTCCTACTTGTGAGTTATCGTCTGAGGTTACGCCTCCAACAATGCATCCCTTCTTAAACAGATATACACTAGCGAAGAAGAAGAAGAACACCTCGTAGAAAGAAGGTTGGAGCAAGAACAAAAATCTTGTGTCTCCCCTACTTTAAACCCTTGTTTGTAATAAAAGATACTCAGATATTGTGTACTGTGTTTGCGGAATAATTGTGGTTGCAATAAATCTTGGGTAACTTTATCACCGATACACACGTGTGTGTGTGTGTGTGTGTGTGTGTGTGTGTAGATGAGTAGTATCACCTGCCCCTTGTGATTGTTTCTAAGGTGGTTCGTCTGTGCCTGTGGAAGCATCTCTTGTGGTCCATATGGGGTTTTTGCAATCTAAGATTTTTAGTTAATTAGAACACCCTGGACATTGTGTAACAAGAAACAGAAGAAGTAGAAACAGAAAAAAAGATCGGCGTGTGTATGCAGGATGCGTCCTGATCAATTTATATCCTGCGCTCTGATTGGTCAAACCAAATTACACATGTCTTGCGGGTGCTTTGTGACGTGAACAACCCGGTATGCTGCTTATCACACAGCAAATCCAACCACACCAAACAGACTCATGGCAAACTTCCATCGTTGAATCTGTTTTTAGTAATAACAACCTGAAATTTCTTGTCGGATCTGAGCTACACCAGTTGCTGTTTTTGCAGCTAACGGAGATCCACCTACCATGTCTTTTGCCAATGGTCCCTTTTACCACATCGGTTAATCAAGACTATCTCGGGGTTCTATACACCGAAGAGAAATCTAAACGCCGAGAGGGTCACGTGCAAGGAGGCTCCGAAGTAAGGCACACACATTTAATCACTGATTAAAATCGCTGTATTGGCAAGGAAAAACGCTATATTACTTATACAAAAAAGAAACTCGAATAAAACTAATCTGAAAAATCAATAAATGAAAAAAAAAATAAAGAAAAAAACGACTCAATGTACTAGGAGTAGAAAACCATGCTTCCAATCATAAATGAGTTGATGTGTTTGGGTTCAACCATTTTGTAATGTAGGTGTGTGTCAATCTCTCGTTGGGTGGGAAATAGGGCACGTCGATGGTGGAGGTTGGTGGGTTGTGCGCACCCTATTTTTCTCAGTTGTTGAGATTTCACGACGACATCGGGGGGAGCCGCTTAATCCTTCAAGACAATGTACAAAGCATGCAAGATAGCTGGGAACCAGATGAAGATACACAAGACCAAGTTGATCCACAAGGGAGTGGTGGCCCCACATTTCATGTAGACGGCGAGTGGAGGCAAGAATATGGCGATGATAACTTCAATGATTTTGTCGGAACTCATGGCTGGTTAAGGGACGTGTGCGGGAGTGGGAGTAGGAGTGATGAAGCAACTAATAGTAGAAGGATAAAGGATAAAGGATAAAGGATAAAAGACAGTGGTTGGTGTATGGATGTGTAAGTTGAAGAACAGATTTTTCAACAGGTGGGATTCAATTGCGGGTATTTATAATCAATTGAATGGGATGAAGGTTGAAGGATTGATCGGAATTAATTAGAAGAAAAAAGTGTGATGGCTCGGGGGGGGATTTTGTTTTGTTTTATTTTTCTCCCGCTCTCTCTCAGTCACTCAGTCACTCAGTCACTCGCACACACACACACACACTTACAGTGCAGTCACTCATTGAGGTGTTTTTTTTTCTTAGTATTCAAACAGAGAGTGTACGAATGAGTTCTGATTACAAGAATATTATCTAATTTCTCGTTATTTGCGCCCAATGTCACAAACACAACATCATTGCTGATGATGATGAAGATGCCGATGGTCACATTTCTTTTTTAATTTCGTCTATTTCCGACCACTCTGTGTCCTTCTTCTCGACTGATTATTTCTGTACCCCGTTTATTGCGCTACTCCAGGCAAGATCTCACATCGCAGTTGGAGTGTGTGTGGCAAGATGGTCCGAAAGGTTATTCGTTTCTCTTCTAAGCCTCCTATCTGGTTCTATTCGTAACTCACATCTTATTCTTCGTTGACTTGAACATTCGAGGTGGACTGGGTTGTGTAAAATTACTAATTGATAAGGAAATTGTTGTAAGAAAAACTTTAACTGGAGAGATTATGTAATCCGTAAAACACCAATCACGAGCACTGCGGAACTCACCAATATCCCAAACCACTGGCCCCGGGAAGTAAAAACAAGTGCTGGTTGATAATAAGCCAGTTATGAACGGAGGCAAAGCCCACGAACTCCTCGTCTCTCTCTCTCTGCACAGCCGTCTTGTTTTTGGGTCTTGGACTGGCGTGGTCGTCAAAAAAGAAGACAAAGGGAGAAAAAGAAAAAAAAAGAAATCTCCCGAGGGTGAGTCGAACACCCGACCATTAGATGGCAAGGTAGGTTGAAATGCAACCTATTAAAATCCATTACAGTCTAATGCTCTACCAACTGAGCTATCGAGAGGTGATTTCCGAAATTCGGGTGTTCCGGGATCAACACACCATGAGAGATTGATGAGTTTTACGAAGTGTTTTAGCAGTTAGAATCGGGAATTGTCATTACTAGCCCCAAATAGAACACATAAAGAGCTGACGAATAGTGAAAAAGCACACAATTGACTCCTGCGGACTAGTGTCCTGGAGGTGACAACCCCTCCTCATTCCCCAAGCCTCCTCACAACCTTAGCGCATACTCAATCGCACAACTCGGATACAGAACAGGTACGTTTTTTTGAGTACCCGCATTGTAGAGCTCGGTTCGGTTCATGCTGGTGTTAGCGTTAGGGGTGGTGGTGGCGAAATGAAGAAAGAATAGCGTTGGTGCAGACACAAAAAAAAATGTCAGGGCGTCCTCAGACAAACCTCGGATACAAAAATCATTGATTGCACCTAGAACGTTTTTGCAGCAATAGAGTTTTGGTAGTATATAGTGTGTTGGAGAAGCTAGGTTGAACCAATGGCAATATAGACTACTTACAACGCGGTGGTCATTACTATACTCATGTCTTGTGTGTGTGCTTAGACTTCATCCCCAGGTTTTTTATCACTGGACCATTCGCAACAATCATCCTGTGATAGTTTGTGTTGCTTGAATCAAGAAATCACTGACAAATCTTGTACAAACAACGAAGGAGAAAAATCGAATGATTTTTGTAGTTTTTTAACCTCTGCCATTAAGCTGACATTAGAAGAAGCAGTTGGTTTTCTTTTTACTTTTGCATCTGGTGGCCGATTTGAATTTCCATGGTTATTGTAAACCGTTTTTTGTCTTCTGAATTTTACCCCACAAAAATTGAGATAAGCTGGAGTTTTTCTCTACCCTTTCTTGAAGCTAATCTGAAGAGTAGAAACCTACAAGACAAGAAGACAAGAGATGTAGAGTAAGACAGGCGGCTGATACTCCCAGCGAACTATTCAGAAAACCGTAAACTGGCTAGTTCATGGGCCACACCTGCTTCGTGTGAAAAATTCCGATGGTGATGCCGAAAGGTGGGGAGCGGACGAAGGAAACAAAGGGAGAGAGAAAGAAAAAATGGAGGATACTAAAAACATTTGATTTTTGGCATGCACGCTTAATAAAAAAAAAATCATAGTGTTCGTAGTGGTGGCGGTGGGGGGGGGGCTTACACTTTGGTTCATTCCCGTCAATTATTTAAAACCAGCTTGATTTACCGAATGATTTTCTTCTAAAACCCCCCTGTGTTACCTCTTCTTCAAGTATAGTTTTACCTTTGATTAACCATTCACAGTTAATTAACACCTCTTTAATAAAACTGAATACTACTTTAACACAATGGCTATGCTCAGTCAATCACACGACGGTCACGACCACCAGCAAAAGAAGGACCCAGACACAACTCCAAAGCAAGTTGCTGATGTCATTTCCTCCCAGGACCCACCACACCCAGCCAAGGACGTTGCTGAAGAAAGAGCACGCACCGACTGGGACTTGAAAGAAATGCACGAGTTCTTGGAAGGTGACGAGGGAAAGTCTGAACAAATCTTGCGCTTGTACCAGTCCATTGAACGTGATCCAATCTTGCAAACCAGACCAGAACAGTTTAACTACACCCAGAAGCAAGAAAGAGAGTTGGTTGCTAACAGAATCAACCAGATGTCCAAATTCTTGGAAACCGAACCTTACGGTAAGTTTAGAAGAAGATTGCAGTTGATGACTGTCATTGACCCTTCCTTGGGTATCAGAATGTTGGTCAACATTGGGTTGTTCTTGAACTGTGTTAGAGGTAACGGTACCCAAAAGCAATTCGACTTTTGGTCCAACAAGAAGGAAGCCGGTATTGTCAAGCAGCTTTATGGTTGTTTCGGTATGACCGAATTGGGTCACGGTTCCAACGTTGCTGGTTGTGAAACCACTGCTACTTTTGACGAAAAGACCGACGAGTTCATCATTGACACCCCACACATTGGTGCCACCAAGTGGTGGATCGGTGGTGCTGCTCACTCAGCTACCCACACCGTCTGTTACGCCAGATTGATTGTCAAGGACGTTGATTATGGTGTCAAGACTTTTATTGTGCCATTGAGAGACTCCAGACACTCTTTGTTGCCAGGTATTGCCATTGGTGACATTGGTGCCAAGATGGGAAGACAAGGTGTTGACAATGGTTGGATCCAGTTCACTGAAGTTAGAATCCCAAGATTCTTCATGTTGCAAAGATGGTGTAAGGTTGATCGTCAAGGTAACGTTACCTTGCCACCATTGGAGCAATTGTCCTACATCTCTCTTTTGGAAGGTAGAGTTGGTATGGCTACTGATTCTTACAGAATTGGTGCCAGATACACCACTATTGCTTTGAGATACGCTGTTGGTAGAAGACAGTTTTCCAAGAAGGCAGGTGAACCAGAGACCAAGTTGATTGACTACACTTTGCACCAAAGAAGATTGTTGCCATACTTGGCTTTGACCTACGCTGCCGCTGTTGGTACCGACAGATTGGAACGCCAACACGAAGAGTTATTGGCCAACTTGGACATTGCCTTGGCCAAGAAGGACAAGTTGTTGTTGAAAAACACCATCACTGGCACCAAATCCATGTTTGTTGACTCTGGTTCCTTGAAGTCCACTTTGACTTGGTTGGCTGCTGACTTGATCAACGAGACCAGACAAGCCTGTGGTGGCCACGGTTACTCTTCTTACAACGGTTTCGGTAAGACTTATGATGACTGGGTTGTCCAATGTACCTGGGAAGGTGACAACAATGTCTTGGCCATGTCTGCTGGTAAGACTATCATCAAGACTGTTCAACAAGTTTTGAACGGTAAGGAATTGAAGGACTCTACTTTGGAATTCCTTAACGCTGCCCCAGAGTTGTCCAAGGCCAAGAAGGCTGTTATCAGAATCAAGGACCACGTTGACGACGTTGACCGTGTCTTGAAGGCCATTGCTGGTTTGATTTCCAAGTTCTCCAAGGACTTGATCCCAATCTCATACCAATCCTGGGACTCCATTGGTGCTCAACGAGTCATCTTGTCTAAGTTGAGATGTCACTACTACTTGTTGGAGACATTCAACGACAGATTGAACGACAAAATCAAGGCTAGATCCCCAGCCAGACCACACTTGGAAAACATCATCAAGTTGTACTACGTTACCAACATCTTGGGTCCATTCATTGATGAATTCTTGAGATTTGGTGTTATTTCCCCACAAGTTGCCAAGTACATCACTTATGAATATCCACAAAAGTTGTGTGCCAACGTCAGACCATACGTTATTGGTTTGACTGACTCCTTCCAACAACCAGACAACTTCATCAACTCGTTGATTGGTAAGTACGACGGTAACATCTACACCAACTACTTGGAATCCGTCAAGGACGTCAACGACCCATTCAACTACAAGGCACCATACTCTGAAGCCTTGGAAGCCATGTTGAACCGTTCTGCACTCGAGAACAGAGAAAGATCCGAGAGAGCTAAAGCAGCCGCTGACATCTTATCCAAGTAGAGCCTCCCCATTGAATTTTGTCTCTAGTTAAAGTTTATATTATTTCTGTGAATAAACAAGTATTTATCATCCACATATCTATAGCATATTTCTCAATCCAATAACGTAATAGTTCAAACAACTCACAACCCAAATCAACACCATCCACCCAAACCGCTGCGTCAACGTCCTATCATTCAAAAAAGGGTACGCAAACCTCGTGACCCCATCCCCCGCATTCACAGAAACGACTCTTTCAAGGTAGCACCAGTACACAACAATCACGGCCCCAGTCAAACCCCAGGCCCTCTTCGGGGGGATTCTGTCCTGGTTGTCGAACACGACCAAGTAGACGAACGGCCAGAGGTGGATCGCGACGTCAAGCACCCAGTCGCGGCCCCACTCGTCCGCGGGGTTTAGCCACGACGGCACCAACAAGAACAACGTCCAGTAGGTCACCGTGACGGTGAACTCCAAACTCGCGACGACGTTGTGTTGCGTCCGGAGGTGCCGGCTCGTCGGCGTGACGATCGTCTGGAGCACGTAGAGAATGGTGAGGACAAGCAGAACGTTGGTGAGGAATTGGAAGTGGCCGCCTTGGATGAGGTGTGGTGGGAGCGGCTGCGTGACGCATTTCGTGAGACCGTAGATGAAGTACACGAGGGAGAGGATGCTGATTAGTCCTTGACGTGCCATGAGGTGTGTGTGTGGTTGTTGTTTGGGGAGTGGAGTGGAGGTGGGTGGTTGTTGATGGTGGTTTGTTTTTTCCAGGTTTTTCCACCGCGGTGGAGGTGGGGATTGTGGATTCATTTTAGCCGAGCCGGCAGGAATCAAATGCGGGTTTTATTGTCATACAGGATCGTCATATATTCAACAACCATAATCTACTTACCACTTATTTCTAAACGACAAGACGAAGTAATTAGCACACGCGATTCCCGCAAACACTGCCATACTTCCTAACCTCTGTACCTTGTTCATGCCCTTCATGAACGGATAAGGGAACCCGCTTACTCCATCGCCCAAATGTTTCCCACACTCCCACTCAACGTAAACCCAATACACGAACACGTACCCAACGGTCATCCCCCACGACATGTCCCTGCTGACCGCCTCTTGCGCATCACTGATCAAGTACAAGTACGGGAATAAGTGCACCTGCATGTCCAAGAACAAGTCTCTTTCGACGTCGGGCTCCGAGACCATGCTCGAAAAGAAGATCGCCATGGTCCAGTAGCTCACGACGACGTTGAACTCCAAGTTGCACGCCAAGTTGTACAACCAGCGAGGAGCGTCGAAGAACGTGCGGAGCACGAGGTAGACCACCGTCGTGAGGAGCGAACAGTTCGTGATGAATTGGAAGTGCCCCGACTTGGCAATGTGTGGGGGAAGTTTCGTGGAGATGGAGCGCAAGAGACCGATGCCTAAGAGGGCTAAATTTGCAAGTCTGAAAAGGAATAACAACATTGTTTGGAGAAAGAAGAAGAAGAAGTAGGAAGAGGAGGAAGGGAGAGAAAAAGGGGAGAATGGGGGTGGTTTATATACTGTTTATGGACCGGAGAAGTCATGACCGACCTTGAGTTAGGAGACGTGGGGGTAGGGTTGAAACCACGAGAGGTACACTTATATTCGGAATTATCGTCTATAGGTTTTTCCGGGGCAAGTTTTGTGTTCGGAGTATGCATGCAACTGAAATTTTTTTTTTTAAATGATTTTTCCATTAACTACTTCACATAATGAATATATACTTATCAAATCAAATTTGCGACTCTTATCAAAAGAATCACTATCGCCCCTTCTATCCTTACTTGGACAAGATAGCCGCGGTTTCATCAGACTTTTCAAATCTTTCTCTTTCGTCCAAGGTTGGTCTGTTCAACATAGCTTCCAAAGCATCAGAGTAAGGAGCCTTGGTTTTGGATGGTGGGTTCTGCAACTTGACCAAGTCAAAGTAGTTCTCATAGATGTCACCATCGTATCTACCAATAGCAGAGTTGACAATCATGTCGGATTGCTGGAAGGAGTCGGTGTAAGCAACAACGTTTGGTCTGACTTCAGCACACAACTTTGGAATTTGCACAGAGGCCAAAGCAGTGATGGCTTCGGTGGAGGCAACGTTGAAAGTCAAGAAGACACCAGCAAATCTGTCCAAGACAATAGTGGCTGCGTACAACTTACCGAGGGTTATCAAGTATGGAGCCAACTCCTTTTGGTCAAAGGTGTCAATTCTTCTGATGTATTCAGTCAACAAGTAGTGGTGAGCCTTCAACTTGGAGAGTTGAACCAATTCAGCACCGACATAGTCGAAAGATTCCTTCTTGACAATAGAAGCAGCTTCTTGGGATAATCTGATGATGGCAACTTCAATAGCCTTGATGACAGTCTTGATGTCGTCTAAGTCAGCAACAGTGTTCAAAATAACCTTGGAGCTGTTGGAACCAGTGTATTCCTTCAATTGGTTCAAGAAAGCAGTGGAGCCTCTGACGGTCTTGCCGGCATCTTCAATGCTGATGACTTGCTTGACAATTGGCTTACCAACACTCATGCCCAAGACATTGTTGTCACCTTCCCAGGTACATTGGACAACCCAATCGTTGTAGGCCTTACCGAAACCGTTGTAGGAAGAGTAACCGTGACCACCACAGGCTTGTCTACATTGGTCAATGGCTTCAGCACCCAACCAAGTGGCAGTGGACTTCAAGGAACCAGAGTCAACAAACAATGACTTCATGTCGTCAATAGACTTAAAGATAGCCTTGGTGTCGTTCTTTTCAACGGCAGCGTCCAATTCAGCCAAGGTGGTCTCGATGGTGTGTTCAACCTTGAGGGCACCAGCGGAGACGACATAGGCGGCAGCCAAGTATGGGAACAATCTCTTTTGGTGCAATGGGTAATCTATCAATTGGGTTTCCAAAGCGTTTGGATCGTTTGGATCGACATTATCACCCTTGAATTGTCTTCTACCAATGGCGTATCTCAAGGCAATGGTAGACATTCTAGCCAACATTCTGTAGGAGTCCAAAACCATCATGACTCTACCACCCAACAAGGCGGAGTAAGACAATTGTTCCAAAGGTGGCAAGGTGACTTCACCTTCAGCAGAAACCTTACAGAACTTTTGCAACATGAAGAATCTTGGGATTCTGACGTTGGAGAATTGAATCCAACCGTTATCGATACCGTCTCTACCCATCTTGGCACCAATGTCACCAACAGTCACACCTGGCATGAGGTCGTGATTGGAGTCTCTCAATGGGACAACGAAGGTCTTGACACCATAGTCTTCACCGTCAACAATCAATCTGGCGTAGACAGAACAGTGAGTGGCCGAGTGAGCAGCACCACCAATCCACCATTTGGTGGCACCAATGTGTGGGGTGTTGATGATAAATTCATCAGATTCCTTGTCAAAAGTGGCGGTGGTTTCCAAACCAGCAACGTTGGAACCGTGGGCCAACTCGGTCATACCAAAACAACCGTAGATACCTTTAACGTCAGCGGTTTCCTTTTCGTTAGCCCAGTAGTTCAATTGGGAAGCGGTACCGTTACCTCTGATACAAGAAAGGAACAAACCAAGGTTGACACCAATTCTGGTACCGACTTGCGGGTCAAAAATACCAATCAAGGACAATCTTTTGTTGAAAGTGTCGATGGATTCCTGTTCTCTGTATCTGGCGATTCTGTTGATCTTGACGGCGGTCAATTCTCTTTGTTGGTCTTTGGTCAAGTCGTAGTAAGAGCCGTCTGTGAACAAGATTGGGTCTCTTTCCATTTGTTGGGCCAAAGCCTTCATCAACTCACTTCTTTCGACGGAGCCTTCCAAGAAGTAGTTCATTTGTTGAGGGTTCCATTTGGAGCTGTCTCTTTCCTTTTGGATGGATGATCTTGGGTCAGGACCTTGTGATACACTAACGTTTTTCTTTGTAAAAGTCATTATGTCGTGAAGATTTGAATAATGTTGGTGGGGTAACTATTCAAAAAAAAGGGATGGTAAATAGATATAACAAAAAAGGAGGAGTAGAAGAGAAGAAGTTGTTTTTAAAATCTGGGGTGGTTCTAAGGAAATGGAGTTGATTTTATATCAATGGTGGAAAAAGTCACAGGAGGGGGAGGCACAGAAAAAAGAGAGGCAAGCGTGTATGGGTGGACAAAAAAAAAATAATGTTAATCTGGGTGTGCAAAAATTCACAAGTATAATTTTGATTATCTTTCGCGGGGGGGGGGGGCAGGCCGTAGCTAAGACACAACTCAGACAATTTTTACTCCACAATCCAACCGAATAACCGTGTGTATTCATAGCACCTAAGTTACATACAACTAGCGAGCTACAGCTACTACCAGAGTGGATCAGTAGTTTTTGCAACAACCAGATTATAATCCTACTACAACCATCTCTCTGTGTGTAGTTTTACCCCAATCATGTTTCTCCCGAAATAATACAACTCGAGCTCGGTATAACCTCCGCCAATGAAAAATGTGTCATAGAACGGACACTAACTCCGTCGCATTATTTTTCCTTTCTGTCGGCTTACCACCACCAGAGACAAAAGGTGGGGGTGGGCACACTCATCGATTTCCTTCTATGCGCTGTTGCCGAGGTCCTGCCTTCACATGGACAATAAGATTTCTTACCGAGGACAATTTTTTTCTCTCTCACTCGATTTGTCCACGTGACTACTCCAAGACAATACTACCCGCTTATTCATCCACCCGCTTAGCCACCGGAGTTCGCTGATGACAATCCACGGAGTACCCAAGTGGCCAAGCTAGGTGAGATCAAGCGCCGTCTCTCATGTTCACACTCTCACATGGATTGCAAGCGTCGGTACTTGCAAGAATATCAGAGGTTCCTAAAGACAAGCTCAGACATTTTATCGGATGATAATCGATATTGTTCAAGTTCTCTCAGAGTAAATTGTGGTCTGATTTGTAGTTGGCTGGTTCGATCTGACTCTCCCCTTTTTATCTTTTTTTTCCGTCCGTAGAATATATCCTGTGTCGCCGTTAAATTGTAATAGCATCAAGCGCAACGACAAGCTCGGGTTCTTTACCCCACATTATGCTATACCTAGCGATATAGGTGAAAAAAAACGTACACAAGATCTTTATGAAGTGGCATGTTTTTTTCCCTGATGACACCATCGCAAGCGTTTGCAACCGTTATTGCGCTGATTTTGCTGTAGCTTTCGGAGCTGACCATCTTGACATGACTTGGAGGGAGGAGTGATAGCGGGCATATGATTTTGTTTTTCTGAAGTCACGTGGCTAATATTCCGCAACCGTCGTGTACACTATGCAGAAATGTTTTTGGAAGCTATTTTTGCGGCATTCAGTGTCGTAAGCTATACAGAACAAGAGCCAGAACAATCGATAGGGTTCGACCAGGGGAGTTCGTTTCCCAAGAGGACGAGACGAGCAAGGATTAAAGTTTGGTCATTGGTTAGTTTGACGATCGTGCTTGTACCTGTTGTGCTGTGGCGGCGAACTACTTTGTCAATCACCCCTGTTTTTGCAACAAGGCAAGGCTTTAATTTGACACGCTCTAACAAATTCGTATATACAACTTTTAGTAACTACATCTAACCTTCAAAAACCCGCCTACAAAACAAAACTATAATAACCAAGCACAGCACAAACTCATACATATGCCCTTGAGAGCCCGCCTTAGATCGACACGTTTTTTTTTGGCCTATTTTGACGAGAAACGGAAAAGACAGGACGTCGATCCCTGAGTCGCTAAAAAAAGACTTATCGAAAATACGGATTTGCATCAATCAACAGCGAGAAGAAAAAAAATTACTTTGTGTAGCATTTCTTAAATATGGTGAGGGGTGTGTGTTTCGGCGGTGGAAGTGTCACCCCGTTATCGCGTAAATCTTTGTCAATCCAATTAATTGGCTTCTTCTATCATTATTTATTGTGGCCATGGATCTTCGTCTGAAGTGTAGTAATAGTCACTCTCTTCTTCAAGCTGCATGCTCTGAGTTCGTCGAGTCCTGTTGGCATTCTCCCTCTTCCTTAGCTGGTACAAGATATGCGAGTTGTACTTGAACCGTTTGGTGAATATGTACTCGGAAAACTCCAATAGGAACCCCAAGTTAAGATGCAAGTTACGGTACTCGGCCATTTCCAGAACGGCCCGCACATTGCTCTGCATGACGGATTGCTCGTGACGGGGTAGATCGCGATAAGGTCGGTGGAAATTAGGGATCCGCTTCAACGCCGCAATTAACTTGACTCGTGTCTCCGGTCGGATATGTAGGAGCTTGGTGATTAGTAGGAAGCGTTTGGCAGATTTGTAGTACTCTCTGTCCATGGTGAGTTTGTCGTTCACGATGTCCTGACATTTGAACACGAAGTTGCGTATCGACACGGAGTTCTCAACTAGATTCCGCAAGTTGTGGTAGTCGTGTGTTATTTCTTCCCAGGTTTCTTCATGAGAGCGTCTTGGCATTTGCTTTCTTGAGGAGCAAGAAATACGAGCAGTACCGGAGGTGGAGGAGGAGGATGTTCGAGTTTTTGTAGACAATGTGGAAACGCTGTGTTAATACAAGGATTGTGGATGTAATGATAATGAAGGAATAGTCTGTGTGTTTTTGCAGTTCAACCAACTACTGTATCTTCATTGTACACTTGAACTTGTGAGGTAGGTGGATGAAAGGAGTGAAATATGGAAGTCTTTATGGGAACCCCGATTCTCTACCTGTGTTTATATATACCTCTTCTCTAATCTTTTGGAAACAAGAGGTGATCTCGACGTAGCAGCGCACTAAATTGATGCAAGAGATATCTGGGTAAGAAAACAATAAAAGTGAAAAATCTGAAACTGTGCTGGAGGCCCCAATAGCCACTTAAAAAAGGACCCATCAACGATGGCGTGTAAATTCGATCTACTTAAATAGTATTTTCCCAAAAAGACCTTTTGAAACAGAAACCTATCTTTCTACTTCACTATCCGTAACAAAGAAAAAGAAATCAAGTTTAGTTTTGTGATGACCTTGCCAAAAAAGACAGCCTCTACTGCTTCTTCTGCCTCTTCTCAGGACTAAAGAGTATCAGAAAGAAAGAAAAACAAAGATGCAAAAGCTCCTTTTAATTGCATGCGTTGCCTCTTCTTTGTTCAAGATGTCGTAAGCTCTTTGTTTCCCAGTGGGTGGTTACTGGGGGGCTTGAATTTGGGGCCTGCATTTACATTCAAAGCTGTTGCTATTCTTCTATTTGAAAAAAAAAGCCTAACCAAAGCAGCGGGCAGAGCATCACATCCTTTTCCCAGTATCCTAGGGCAAAAAGGTTCTAGAACTGGACGATTTGACTTTTCCAGCAGATCATCTGTAGGGCTAATTGTTAATGCAAACCAAATAAAAAAAAAGCAATATGAGGAGGAGGAGGACGACGACGTGAAGGAGGAGAAGGAAACATAAACCCGAGCATAGATTAAAATTTTAATCTGATACCCCTTAAAGCACCTCCAAACAAAACAACCCTCATGCACTGGTCAATCTGACAGGTTGGGAATATATCGATCGCCCTTTGAGGGAGAGAGGACGGGGCTAGAAACACCATCCAATTTCATGTTAAATTCCGGGAGTAGACACCACACCCGTTTCCACCCCAACCAAGATTGTGTGTGGACTCCTCAGACAGAAAGGGACTTCAGGTTACGGGTAACAAAAACGAAACTGGGAAGTCTGAAAAATTATTTACAAGAAATATGCGAATTACTCCCTGACGCATGCGCATTTTTGTAGGACACAAAATCACCTGCTCATAAAATAGCCAACTAAAACCGCTTTGCCAGCATGCTAACTAAACAACAAAAAGCCCATACTCTTAGGAAATACAGGACCTGAAACAAGGACCATAACCATGCATGTACATTAAGGGTGCGTTTATTTCGCTCGTTCGTTCGTTCGTGTGGGTGACAACACACTGATGGAGGAACGAATGCGGGAATCCGAATGGTCTAGTTTCAGGCTTCTTCTGTGTCTTCTAGAAAAAGGCTGTAATTATCAAGGCACTTCTCCACATGGAATCCAGATGATCGCTGACGTAACAAATCCAAGGAAAGAATTAACCAAGGGTTTGTTTACTATAGGGAGCATTGAAGCCTCTCAGAAGTCATATGTACATACATGCAGGGCTTTAAAAGAAAAGCTTACTCTCTTGAGGTTTTTCTTTTTCGTTGCCACTTCTTCTTCGTTATTGTGCTTTTATGCAAAGAAAATATAGGCTAGAAATGGAAAAGGTTCGATAAACATTCTTGTCCGCTTCCTTGATATTTGGAAGGAGGTGTGTGTGATGGGTTTGCTAAACGAGTAATAAAAGAAGAAGTTTCGGATACATCCTTGACTTCCGGAATTCATCCTCCCCACTCCCCCCCTCATGAGGGGGACATTCTGTGTTCCACTTTCACTTTGAAGTTAGTAAGCTTGAGGCATTATTGGTGGATGGAATATACACACACGCGGAACGGTTGTCATGCCGATGATGTAAGGGACATCGGGATAGGCCTAATGATTGCAGTAATGGCGAGCAACTACATACTGGGAGAAAGGAAGGAAGGAAACACACTCATCCAAGGGAGAAGAAAAAGTCGTAGAACCTTTTTTTTGCTGAGTCTAACCACCCACTATATTGTGCAAAAGGGACAAAGTGGTTAGAGGGACCCCCTTTTCGTTTTTGTTCTTCCCCTTTTGCCTTTGTGTAACGTTCGTATCAGGTGAACGGGGGATCCTTTGACAAAGCAAATTACGTGGGTACTGAGCAGCAACGTGGAAAGAAATACCGACCCCCTCCAAGAGACAAATTCCCTCCAAACTATAGTGCTCATGCATGCTCGTCATGCAACCATTGGGAAGACGCAGAACTAAAAACTCAAGTCAGAGTTAGACATGTTCTCGGATTGTGTCTGAGTCTGAGCTGCTACAGGGTTGCTCCCAGGAGGTGACGAATCAAGGAGATAATGTTCGCTACGTGACGTCGTTCTTCTTCGTGTAGTTTCTTTTATCCATTGTGTTGTTTCCCACAGTTCAAAGAATAGTTGAGGGATGTGTATGGGAATTAGTTGTGGTGCATTTGATACTGTACCAGGAGATAAGCATGGTTTTTGAAACACTGCTATACAGCTCCAAACGCATCACCACTACTACGTAGTCGGCACTTCGCAACCAATAAGAAGAAAAAGAAAGCAAAATGTTTGCTCTGCGCTGCAGGGTTACAATGAAGGGGTAAAGTTCGTAATTTCCACAGTGCTCTCTCTCCCCTAGGGGGGTTGGTGGTTGGTTGTGATGTTTGCGATCAGGTGTCAGTTATCCGTGCCACGACGAAACAAGATTCAAATGTGTTTCGCAATCAGTAGGTGTGACTTTTTGCAAGAATGTGCGTTATTTTAGTGAGGTGATATGTTAGACCCCCAGCTTGGCGTTTTTTTAGTCCATGAACCACCGACTTGGTTTCGCGTAAGGAGCTAATCGATCAGAACTGATGCATTACATGTAATCATGCCATTGGTGGGTCTAAAAAATAGTGATGCAATCGGCGCTCCAAGAAATGCCCCCAACGATATGTTTGTCGCAAAAAAACAAATATAATAATGCTAGGAGAGGCATTCAAGACATGCACCACAACCACCACAATGCCCTATCCGCAACTTACGCCTCTTCTCCCCTCTACCTGATTACAACCTTGACGAACTCCCCGTCGTCATGCCATGAGCAAGTACGTTTGCCTCCTTGCCGCTCATTTCCATTCCAAAAAAAATAATAACTTTATATTCCTTTAAACATTTATATACAAGCACAAAAAGGGATACGTTCACCTAGCACATTACTAATGGACTCAACCCGAGATCATGCCACTTGGTTGAGTTCACTGGTATCCGTAGCGTAGGCGGAACTTATAATTGTGGGACCAACATATCCATTAATGGGGATTGTATGAACAAAACACCAAGACCGAACAAAACAGCTTGAGTACCAACGATGAAAGCTGGAGATTTCTTGATTTGTTCTAAAGTAGATGGTTCTTCTTTGGATCCTTGAGATGGTAATCTTCCTGACATGTTCGTGTGTGTGTGTGTGTGTGTTGCTTCTGATAAGAATCGATTGCAATGCAGAGCTCTCTTTCTCGTTGAAAATTTTTCGTGCGATTTCAACTGTTGTTGATGGTGAAGTTTTTTTTGGTAAATCACCACGACTCAGTGGTGCGAAGTCAAAGAGAGAGAAAAAAATCATACATACCTGCGAGATTTCTCTCTTCTGCTTCCCATTGCATTTCCCGCCACATCAGCTGCTTATATACACAAACAGAAACCATGGCTTCCGTCGATGTTGAATTAGGAGTCACTCCAGAAACCACGTACTCCATCGCTGGTAAACAATTGAAGTTCAACTCCGAGGATGATATCGCCCCATACATCAAAGAATTATCCGAGAAGAAGGATGTCACCAAGATTGATTTCTCCGGTAACACCATTGGTATTGAAGCCTCCAAGGCATTAAGTGAAGCGTTATTGAAACATAAGGATACCATCGTTGAGATCAACTTTTCCGATTTGTACACTGGAAGATTGAACACCGAGATCCCACAGTCTTTGGAGTACTTGTTGCCAGCTTTGTTGAAGTTGCCAAACTTGAAGTTGATCAACTTGAGCGATAACGCGTTTGGTTTACAGACCATCGATCCAATTGAAGCCTACTTGGCCAAAGCTGCGTCGATCGAGCACTTGATCTTGTCAAACAACGGGATGGGTCCATTTGCAGGATCCAGAATCGGTGGCTCGTTGTTCAAATTGGCCCAGGCTAAGAAAGCCGCCGGTAAGCCATCCTTGAAGACTTTTATTTGTGGAAGAAACAGATTGGAGAATGGATCAGTCAACTACTTGTCTGTGGGGTTGAGAAACCACAAGGATTTGGAGATTGTCAGATTGTACCAGAATGGTATCAGACCAGCCGGTATTTCCAAATTGGTCTCTAAAGGTTTGTCCAAAAACAAGAACTTGAAGGTTCTTGATTTGCAAGACAACACCATTACCACCAGAGGTGCCGTTCATATTGCCGAATCTTTGTCAAACTGGCCAGAATTGGTTGAGTTGAACCTTAACGATTCCTTGTTGAAGAACAAAGGGTCCTTGAAGTTGGTCGAGGCCTTCCATGCCGGTGACGAAAAGTCAAAGTTGCTTACTTTGAAATTACAGTACAATGAGTTGGAGACTGACAGTTTGAGAGTCTTGGCTGATGCTATTGCTAGCAAGTTGCCAAACTTGAAGTACTTGGAATTGAACGGTAACAGATTCGAAGAGGATTCGGAGCATATTGACAAGATCAACGAAGTCTTTGAAAACAGAGGAT
Organism: Candida pseudoviswanathii; assembly: GCA_030565125.1. Lineage (NCBI taxonomy): Eukaryota > Fungi > Ascomycota > Pichiomycetes > Serinales > Debaryomycetaceae > Candida > Candida pseudoviswanathii. The sequence continues at coordinate 36,916 of JAJMBE010000080.1, read as the reverse complement.
TCGGTGAGCTTGATGAATTGGATGAATTGGAAGAACTTGATAGTGAAGAAGAAGAAGAGGAAGAGGAGGAAGAAGGCGCCGAAGATACTTTGGAGGAAGACCTCGACTTGGACGAATTGGAAGAAGAATTAGCTGGTGTTTCCTTAGAATCCAAAGATGCTAACGTTGATGAAATAGCTGACGAGTTGTCTAAAACTCATATTAAATAGAGAAGAATGGTTAATAATGTATAGAAACTTTTAATAAGTACGAGATTTTTGTTTTTTTTTGCTTTTGCTTTTGCTTTTGCGACCCTTGATTTACACGCTCGCTATAAAATTTTAACTTTAGACCCCAGCGAAACGCGTACTGTAGTACCGAACACCCTTTTCTCGTTGCAAGCCCAACCTACCTCCTCATGTCCAGTATCTACAAGCTATCTATCAAAGGTATCAGAGCGTTTGAGCAAGAGACAGACGAAACCATCCAATTTGGGTTTCCCTTGACGTTAATCTGTGGCCAGAACGGGTGTGGGAAAACGACCATCATCGAATGTTTGAAGTACGCAACCACAGGCACCTTGCCCCCTAATTCCAAAGGTGGTGCTTTCGTGCACGATCCCACGTTGGACTCACGGTCAGTCACCAACGGTCAGATCAAACTAGCGTTCAAGAACATCAACGGGAAATCGATGATCACGACGCGATCCGTGCAGGCGAATCTGAAATCTACAAAGAGTGCATCGGGCGCAACCGTCACGTTCAAGACTTTGGAAGGTCAGCTTGCGTTGATTGAAGCAGGAAATAGAATCAGTATCTCGTCAAAGAACGCCGAGTTGGATGCCCAAATCCCAGTGTATTTGGGTGCGTCGCCGGCGATATTGGAGAATGTTATATTCTGCCATCAAGATGATAGTTTGTGGCCGTTGAGTGAACCGTCTGCGTTGAAGAAGAAGTTCGATGATATATTCGAGGCGTCAAAGTTTACGAAAGTGTTGGATAATTTGAAAAGTATCAAGAAGGACATGACTACGGATATCAAGTTGATTGAGCAGAGTGTGAATCATTTGAAGATCGATAAGGATCGAGCCAGGAAAGTGCAGGATAAGTTAGCGGAGTTGACTGGTGCAGCTGACACGTATACTGAAGAAATTGCTGATCTTAATATTCAGATTGAGAGAAAGGAGAAAGAAGCGGAGGATTTGTTTGCCACTAACCAGGAGTTTCAAAAGACGATAAGTGATTATGAGAATTTGATGACCAAGAAACTGACCTTGGAAGAACAGATTGAAAGAACGAAAAGATCAATTGAGATATTACCGGATTCTGATGAAGAATTGATGAACAAACAGGAAAACTTTGCTGCTGTAACTGAAGAGAAGAGTCGCAAAGTGGAAGAATTGCAAGCGGAGAGCGCCAGAGCCAATAATGAATTGAAGAACCAAACGAAGGTTTACAACGACTTGATAAGAATGGATGGGTCGTTGAGAGCCAAGAAGGTTGAATATGACCAGAATTTGAAAACGATAACAGAGATGATCAACGAATATGCAACCGCATTAGACGTTGAAGTTATAGACGAAACACAAAAAAACATAGCCAAGTTCAAGAACCAGTTGGAGAAAACACACAAATCGATTGTTGCAGAGCAAAAGAAGTTGTTGGCAGATAACAAGCGTATTGAGACGGAGAAACAATCAGAGTTACAAGAAGTTGTCAATGCCATTTCCAGAGAGGAACAGCATTTTGAGTATGCCAGTAATGACATAGAAACTAACAACCAAAAGCTTCTTGTATTGAGAAGAAAAGTTGATGCTGGAAGCAACGACGAAACTGAATTGACTGAAAAGCGAATCGACTTGGCCGATACCAACAGACAATTGCAAGAGAAGAAGGATTTGAATGAAGTCAAAGACCTTGACAGTAAAATAATGGAAGCTAATTCTGAGATTTCAAGATTGGAGTTTTCGTTGGATGAGTTGGCCAGACAAGTGTCTACAAGTAACAAGCAATCTGAATTGAGATCTAAGGTGACATTTTTGGAGGACTCAGCCAAAGCGAAGAACGCAGAGATAGCCAAGATTATCACCCTTGTTGGCGATAATTACCAAAATGTCGTTGGCTCAAAGCTTGATGTGGATGTTGGTGACTCCTTGTTGAATCAAAATATCTCACACTTTGAGATTAAGTACGAAGACCAGCAAAAGAAGGTGTTGTCATTGGAAGCTGATTTGGAAATCACCAAGAAAACTCTCGAATCTGCTGTCAAAGCTTCAGAAGATAACGATGCCAAGCTCAAGACGTTGAAACGAGCTATCACTAGTGTCATTGAAGAAGACGAAATCGATGAGTATGAGAGTGTTGTGCAAGAATTAGAAGACAATTATAGAGATGTGCTGGAAGACGTCAACACTGCCGAAGTCACGAAAGATTTCAAAGGTTCGGCTATCCAAATGGCCGAAAAGAGCAAGTGTTGTTTATTGTGTAAGCGATTGTTTGAAGAAGGTGGTCTTGAAGTGTTCATCAAAGATTTGAAACAAAGTGTGGATGAGAACAAAATCCAAGAAATCAAGTCCAAAGCAGCCGAGATCAAAAATGAGCTTGATTCTGTAAAGTCAATCAACATGAAGGTGGTGAATTACAGAGAGTGTGTTGCTAACGTTGCCGAACTCGAATCCAAGATTAAAGATTTACGTACCAAATCGTATTATATCGACAAAGAGTTGACTGAAGCCACCAAGGAGATGAAGGCTACGAAAGAATCGCTTGATGCTGCAGTGCAGTTGAAGAAACCCTTGTCTGATGCTACCCGAATCAACTTGGAAGTACAAGATATTGATATCCAAATCGACGAATTGAACGAAGATTTGACAGATTTCGGTAGTGTCGTTGCATCTGTGAGTGAATTGCAAAAACAACAACAACACACTAATATCAAGCTCAAGAAAACCAGACAGAACTTGAACGATTGGACAGAGAATAAGTACAAGGTGCAAAGAGAGGTTCAAAGATTAGAGAACAGGGTCAAGGATATCAAGTTGCAGATAAGCAATTTAGAAAGGTCGTTGGCTGATGTTACCAATATCAAGAATAACATTAGTGAAACCGAAAAGGTCGTTGCCAAAGCAGAAGAACGATTGGAAGAAATCAAAGACTCGTTGGAGAAATTGCGCTCCGATAAGGACATCAAAGAGGCTGCATTGAAGAAAGTTCAGAGTGACAACCACGCGTCAGAAGAACGTATCCAAAAGAGAGTCCTAGATATACTGGGCTTGGCTTCTTCGTTTACTTCACTCGATGACGCAATTTCCTACTTTGAAAACAACGTTGCTGCCCAACTCGAAGAGAACACACATGAAATGCAAGATATCTTCCACAAGTGTGAATCTTTGACGTCACAGATAGAAGAATACTCTACTACAATTAAATCTTTAGAGAAGGAAGTGATGGATGCATCTAGGGTTGAGCACAACATTCTTGCCAACATTGACTATCGTGGACAAATCAGTAGGCTTGATGAAACTGAGTTGGAGCTCAATTCTTTGGATATTGAGAATGCTCAAACTAGGAAAGATGAGTACCAAGAGAAGTCAAGGAGGTTAAGAGACGCGATATCTACGTTGACAGCTGACCACGCTGGCAAAATTGGTGAGGTGAAGCAGATCAAGGATCAAATATCGGGCTTGAAGAAAGAGTTGGAAACGGAGTACAAGAATGTGAATCAAAGCTACCATGAAGAATGGATCAAACTCCAGACCAATCTCTTAGTTTCCAATGATATCCATAACTACTCGAAGGCTTTGGACAATGCCATCATGAAATACCACAGTATCAAAATGGAGGAAATCAATAGAATATTGACTGAGCTTTGGTCGCAGACTTACAAAGGTTCGGATATTGCAACTATTGCGATCAAGAGTGACGTCAACTTGCAAGCCAAGGGTAACAGATCATACAATTATCGAGTGGTCATGATTAAAGACACCAGTGAGTTGGATATGAGAGGTAGGTGCTCGGCTGGTCAGAAAGTGTTGGCCAGTATTTTGATTAGGTTGGCGTTGGCTGAATGTTTTGGTGCAAACTGTGGTATGATTGCCTTGGATGAACCAACGACAAACTTGGATGCTGAGAATTCTGAGGCGTTGGCTGCTGCTTTGACCAAGATTATCGAATACAGAAAAGCGCAGTCCAATTTTCAGTTGATTGTTATCACTCACGACCAGAAATTTTTAACGCACATGCAAGCCGATAGGTTCACTGACCATTTCTACAGAATCCAAAGAGACGAAACCAGCAAGTCTAGAATCTATAGTTTGCCCATTAGCAGAATCCAAGATGATTAACTGCACCTGTGAATATATAAACACTTGTATTTATGTTGGTGGTTTTCCCAGCCCGGCTGTAAAGTTATCACGGACTCGTAGCTGCACCTGGCTGGCTGTGTTTTCGGACTTTAACTCAGCAATAACTTTCTCCTTGTGTTTCCACAAATGTTCCAAGTACTTTTCCAACTTCTTTCTTTGCTCTGGGACTCTTGAAACGGGACGAATTTTGACATACACTATCACTGTGATTGGTTCAGAGCAGGCAAATATTTCTAGCAAAGTTGGTGGTGAGTAATTGCGAATCCCATTGGCGTCTGGCTGGCGGTAATACACAATGGTGACATCGTACAAGTTCACGTAAGGATGAGGTCTCCACTGTTCGAGTGCTGAGATGACATTGTAGAAAGCCGAGTATCTGGGGTACAACAAGTTGTCGAATTTCGGCAAGTAGTACTTTTCACTGACTTCTCTTTGCAAAGTAGCTCCCGTGCTAGACCAGATATTGACTTCTGGGAATAGCACCACCCACTCAGAAAACTTGCTTTTCAACAACCTGGAGAATACAAACGATAGGGACTTTTCTTCTAACTCCCAGTTCTCGTCACATTTCAACATGTGGAGCAAGATTTTGATTGTGGGCACCCGCCACACTAGAAACCACGAAAAGAAGTTGATTATGGGTAATGCAAACTGCTCCCTTGGTTGTAATGGATTGAAACCATCTCCTAGAACTGAGATACGGGAAAGGTACTGGGTGACGAAGCAGTCGGCTAATGATGCGTGGTTGCTGATTACAATGGCTGGACTGGCGTCCGTTTTGTCCCCGAATATTCTAAATTTCACCTTGTTCAAGTGCTACAGTTGTTAGTATTGGAACATCATTGTCATGAACTGATCTACATACCATAAAGTACAATCCCAAGTCCCAGAAGAAGTTGCCACAAGTGTTTCGAAACATGTTTGCAGAATCAGGGATCACCACTGAGGCAATAGTGCAAATTACTGCCACCACTTGATAACACAATATGTAAACAAAGAGCGCTGACAAGCATAATAGACCTTTAACCCATACGAAAAGATACTGAACCTCCAGTTCCTTCTCCAATCTGATTCCAAGATGATCAACGAACTCCATCTGTGTTTGGTTGCAAGAAAAATCACGAGTACAAATGCGGAAACTCGTGCGGCTTACATTTTTTTGGTTTTTGTATTTTTTTTTTGCTCTTTACTTTGCTCCTTAACAAATTTATTTTCTAACTCATCTCGATTTACTCTTCCCTACGAACTTATTCTACCGAACCACACAACATGTCACGTTTAATTGTTAAAGGTCTCCCCAAGTACTACACTGAGGATAAACTCAAGGAGCATTTCTCCAAAGAAGGAGATGTCACAGATGTGAAATTAATGAAAAAGAGAAACGGGGAATCACGAAGATTTGCATTCATTGGGTACAAATCAGCCGATGCTGCTGAACGAGCCGTCAAATTCTTTAACAAATCATTCATAGACACCGCTAGAATTGATGTTGATTTTGCCAAAACATTTTCCGATCCAACGGTGCCACTTTCATTTAAGGAAAAGCGAAGAAGAGATGAGGAGCGTTTGAAGGGTGAACAAGAGAGACTTCTAGAACAACAGGAAAGAGCTAATGCAAAGAAACAAAAGGTGAAACCATCGTCTACTATTGATGAAGAGATCGCCAGTAATCCAAAGTTGAGAGAATATATGGAAGTAATGAAACCTTCGCACCAAGTGAAGTCGTGGGCTAATGATGCGGTTGCAGATGGATCTGGCGGTCCTTCTTCGAAAGACTTGGAGGATGCATTGAACGACAATGGAGAGAAGCAAACTGACAAATCAAAGTACGATGTTGTGACTGCAGAAGACAATGAAAGTGATGATGAATATAATGATTTCAAAGGGTTTGACGATGAAAAAGAAGATGATGAAGAGGATGAACAAATGATGAGCTTGTCTGAATTGCCACAAGAAAAGAAAGAAGGAGGTGATGAGGAAGCTGAAGCAGCCAAGTTGGCTGCTGATACTAATGTTTCAGATTTGGATTGGCTCAAGTCGAGAAGTACCCGTATTAAAGAGAACGGGGAACTTCCTGAAAGCATAGAGGAAACTACCAAGGAAGAAGACGTCCAGGAAGAGAGCGAAGAGGAAGTTGAGCCGGGATTAACGCCTGAAGAAAAGACTGTCCAGAAAATCGAAGACACAGGAAGATTGTTTATCAGAAACATTTCTTATGATGCTACTGAGAAAGACTTTAGAGACTTGTTCCTGCCATTTGGCGCTCTCGAGGAAGTTCATATCGCTGTTGACACAAGAACTGGGAAATCCAAAGGTTTTGTATATGCACAGTATGCAAAGAGCAGCGACGCTGTTAAAGCTTACAAATCTTTGGACAAGCAGATTTTCCAAGGTAGATTGTTGCACATCTTGCCTGCCGACAAGAAGAAAGACCACAGACTTGACGAGTTTGACTTGAAGAACTTGCCCTTGAAGAAACAGCGTGAACTTAAAAAGAAAGCACAAGCTTCGAAATCTCAGTTCAGTTGGAACTCGCTTTATATGAACAGTGATGCTGTTTTGGAGTCGGTCGCTTCGAAATTGGGTGTTAGCAAATCTCAGTTGATTGATCCTGAAAATTCCAGCTCCGCAGTTAAACAAGCTTTAGCGGAAGCACATGTCATTGGTGATGTGAGGAAGTACTTTGAGGACAGAGGTGTCGATTTGACTAGTTTTGACAAGAAGGAAAGGGATGACAAGATCATACTAGTGAAAAACTTCCCATTTGGTACTACTATAGACGAAATTGGTGAATTATTTGCCGCACATGGTCAATTGAAGCGTATGTTGATGCCACCTGCTGGTACCATTGCCATTGTGGAGTTCAGGGATGCTCCAAGTGCCAGAGCTGCTTTCACAAAATTGGCATACAAGAGATTCAAGAGCAGTATACTTTATTTGGAAAAGGGCCCTAAGGATGTGTTCACGCGTGAACCAACTGCTGGTGAACTCGCCCATGCTCCAACTGAGAAAGAAGAACCCACTGCTGTTGAAGCTAAAGTATCTGCCAGTGAAATTTTGGGCGGCGTTCAAGAAGATGAAGCTGATGACGATATTCAAGGTCCTACTGTGTCTATATTTGTTAAGAACTTGAACTTTGCAACCACCGTGCAAGCATTGTCGGATGTATTCAAAGCTTTGCCAGGATATGTTGTGGCCACCGTCAAGACCAAACCAGATCCAAAGAATTCCGGCAAGACATTAAGCATGGGTTTTGGGTTTGTTGAATTCAGAACCAAGGAACAAGCCAACGCTGCTATTTCCACCCTCGATGGCCACGTTCTTGATGGACACAAGCTACAATTGAAGTTGTCCCACAAACAAGGCAGCGCCTCTTCATCTGCTACATCCACGACCAAGAAGTCAAAGAAATCTTCCAAGATTATCATCAAGAATTTACCCTTCGAAGCTACAAGAAAAGACCTTTTGGAATTGTTTGGTGCTTTTGGTCAATTAAAGTCCGTCAGAGTGCCAAAGAAGTTCGACCAAAGTGCACGTGGTTTCGCCTTTGTTGAGTTTAACCTCATGAAGGAAGCAGAAACTGCTATGAATCAATTGGAAGGTGTCCATTTGCTTGGTAGAAGGTTGGTGATGCAGTACGCTGAAAAGGATGCCGAAGACGCCGAAGCAGAAATCGAAAGAATGACAAAGAAGGTCAAGAAACAAGTTGCCACGCAAAACTTGGCCGCTGCCAGATTGACAGGTAAGGGAAAGATCGACTTGGAAGAGAAGGATGAGGACTTTGATAGAGACTTTCAATAGATTTTGTGTATGTATCCTAGATTGTAATCTTATAATCCGCTTGAAACATAGAAACCGAGAGCAAAAAAAAAAACTGAGCCAAAACATTCCATACTGTTCTTTGTCCAACCAACGATGTTCCCATTCAGATTATTCAGCACCAACCTAGGTTTGAAGAACCACTTCTTCAGCAACAGCAACATATTGTCACTATCAGTGAAGAACATTAAGCAACAAAGAATCTCCCCTTTCAGGTCAAATGTGCAAGTTTTGCAATCCAATTTCATTCCCATCTGTGGTTACATAAAACGAACCGTCTACCAAGTGACTCTGAACTCCCCCTTGAGAAGAAGTACCACCTGGAAGAGCTACAACCAGTTCTACAACAGATCTAACTGGGATAAGTTGAAGAAACCATTCTTGTTCACTGTTGCCTTTTGTGTTGCCACTACTTTTATCACTCCATATGTGATGAACGTCGCGCCGTTCTCGTACTTCAAGAAGAACCCACAAGCACTCCTTTGGTCTATCATTGGTGTCAACGGGGCTGTCTTTTTGATGTGGAGAATCCCACGTTTGCAGTGGTTCACGATGAGGTACGGGATATTATTCAAGGACAACATCCAATCCTCCTGGTCATTGTTAGGTTCGGCCTTTTCCCACCAGAACTTCTTCCACTTCTTCATCAACATGCTTGCCTTGCAATCCTTTGGGTCCACTTTGGTTGCCTACTTGGGTGCATCTAACTTCACCGTCATGTACTTGAACTCCGCCGTCATCTCGTCATTTGCCTCCTTGGCCATCCCAACTTTCTTGGGCACATCCTTGTCGGTGGCATCCTTGGGTGCTTCCGGTGCTATCTTCAGTGTCTTTGGTGTCTTTTCCTACCTTTTCCCTAATGCTGCTGTGGGTTTCTTCTTCATTCCCGTGCCTGGAGGTTCATGGACCTTATTCCTCGGTACAACTATCTGGAACGTCGTGGGTACAGTCTTGAGATGGGGTACGTTTGACTACGCTGCCCATCTTGGAGGTAGTATCTGTGGGTTAGCCTATGGTTACTGGTATAATAGAAAGAGAAAAGAACAGATCCGTAAAAGAAGAGTTGTTATAGATTTCTAGACGTGTTTTCGTGCTTGTATAGTTTTTTTTGTTGTTATTGTATCTTGTATATACTCATGCAAATGAGACCTTCTTCTTCTTGCGTTTAGGAGATTCGTCGTCTCCATCATCATCTTCTGCTCTTCTAGCCTTGGCATTCTTTCTTCTTGCTGAACGGGCAACAGAGGCTTTACTCCTGAGCTCCTTCTTCTTGCCTTCTAATTTATCCACCTTCTCTTGTTCCTTTCTCTCAATCTCTTGTCTCTTCAATTCTCGTATTTCTTCCAATCTTCTAGCCTTTTCCAACTTGCTCTCATTCACCTCGTCGTATTTATCGTTTATCGATTTGACCAATCTGTTCAATGTCAAGGAGTCGTTATCGGCAACAAACTTCTTGCCCTTCTTCCCACGCTTAGCCTTCACACCCGGCACGATAGCTCTGTTCAACGCAGGTATTTTCAACTGATCTTCGCTGTAGTCTTTGCCATTCTTGGCCCCATACAACCTTATTTTAGCCTGTTGCTTCTTGACCGCCAATTTGGACATCTTTTTGACTGTGGATTTCTGTTTGGGTTTGGGTTGATCTTCCAACAAGTTCATGGCTCTTGAGTCCGAGTATACCTCAGGCTCAATCGACCTGGTTCCATTTTGAGACTTGTTTCTCTTTGCCGTTTTAGACTGTCTTGGTGCCATTGCTGTCGTGATAATCTGTAATAAAGAGTTGAAAATGGCTGTGATGAGATGTGCAAAAAAAAATCTACTAGAAAATATTCCACGCACAAACTGCCCCGTATCAGCAGAGCAAGCTGAAAGAAAAAAGAAAATCCTCCCTCACGGGGAATCGAACCCCGGTCTGCTCGGAACTTACTAGTCGAACTATGAAAGCGAACCGTGATAGCCACTACACTATGAAGGATTCGTTGATTGTGAGAAGCTCCCTCACGGGGAATCGAACCCCGGTCTGCTCGGAGCTTTGCAACCTGTTTTAACAGATTTGAAAGCGAACCGTGATAGCCACTACACTATGAAGGATCTTGACCACAACAGGAATCGAACTCAGACCAGCTCGGATAGAGCCAGCTGTGATTCCCACTATGCCAAACAATGCAACTCGTTGGTGTTGGAAATGTACCGGTTTTTGTGACGGTCAAAAGGGCTCTAAACCCCGAGGTTGTTCTCATCGCTATTGAAGAGAATGGAGGGCATGAGGTGATCTTCTTGATTGTGTCAGAGTATATATGGTATCTAGTTCGTGTGGGTCCTTCATTTCACCACGTTTATCTCGCAATTTAATTTCCCCTGAATTTTGCAATAGTTGTTCTCCAAAAAATGTATGCACCTGCAATCAACCCCCACTCCAACCCCTAAACCACCCACAAATTTCTTGATTCACGCCAAAAATTCCTTGCAAGTAGCGGGGGTTTATCAGTCTCCGCTCCTAAATCCTCATTTGTTGCGTACATTGTTTCTGAATGTCTTAGTCCGGAAACCGTTCCCGCAAAACTTTGGTTATGAGTTTATCAATTAATTTTTCTTTTCGAATAGATAAGAAACCTTTCCCCCCGACGAACGAACCAACAACAATTCTCCAACACTCTTTCTTTGTCTCATCGCATCAATGCCTTCTGGACCAATTCGTTACGTTACTAAAGTCGATCTCACCAAGCCCGGCGACCAACAGCCACAAGTGCACAACAGATGGCACCCCGACGTCCCCTTTTCCGAAACAATCAAACCTGGGGAAACTGTCAAGATCGAGTGTCTTGACTGGACGGGCAACCAGATCAAGAACAACGACACGGCTGATGATATTTTGAACGTTGATTTGACGAGGATCCATTACTTGTCTGGTCCTTTCAACATTGAAGGCGCAGAGCCCGGCGACGCATTGGTGGTGGAAATCAAAGACGTACAGCCGTTGGAAAGACAGCCATGGGGGTACTGTGGTATCTTCCATAAGAAGAATGGAGGTGGGTTCTTGGATAAGTTCTACCCCGAGGCAGCTAAGGCAATTTTCGACTTGGAAGGAATCCATGCAACCTCGAGACACATCCCACATGTGAAGTTCACCGGGTTGATCCATCCTGGGATTATGGGCACAGCGCCGTCTGCTGAAGTGTTGCAGGAATGGAACTCCAGAGAATCTGGATTGATCAAGGAAATCCAGCATGCTCATGACACGGCTGTTGCCAACGCGCCGTTGGAGATCAATGCGCATGCAGGTAGTGCTGACGCCGAACTTGCGGCCAAGATCGCCAAAGAAGGATCGAGAACCATTCCTGGCAGACCAGAGAACGGTGGTAACTGCGACATCAAGAATCTCTCCCGTGGATCCAAGTGCTACTTCCCAGTTTACGTCCCAGGTGCAAAGTTTTCTGTTGGCGACTTGCACTTTTCTCAAGGTGATGGTGAAATTTCGTTCTGTGGTGCAATTGAAATGCCCGGTGTGATTACCATCCAAACAAGTATCATCAAGGGAGGAATTGAAAAGTTGTCGTTGAAGAGTCCTATTTTTATCCCCGGAGACGTGCAGAACCATTACGGACCGTCAAGGTACTTGACTTTTGAAGGGTTTTCTGTTGATGAAGAAGGCAAACAGCAGTTTTTGTGTGCCACTACGGCTTACAGACAAGCTTGTATTAGAGTTATTGAGTACTTGAGAAAGTTTGGCTACAATGACTACCAGATCTACTTGTTGCTTTCAAGTGCACCTATTGAAGGTCATGTTGCTGGTATTGTTGATGTTCCAAATGCTTGTACGACTATTGGAATCCCAATGGACATTTTCGATTTCGATATTGGTCCAGAGGGAGGTTTAGAGAAGCAAGATATGGGCAATTGTGCTTTAGTAGAAGGAACAAAGCATGAATTGATTTACGAATATAAATAGAGTGCAACCAGGTTGACATATAAAAAATATAAGAATTAAAGCAAACTAGTGCAACTAGATAGCCAAGGACTCCAATCTGTCACCCAAGTATTCTGGACCGTGGTAGACGTTGTTTTCATCCTTCTTGTTCAAATCCTTCAAGTCTTCAACTGGTCTTTCACCTCTGGCAGCAGCACGGATAATCAATCTTTGGTCAGTGGTGTCAAAGTCAAGGATAGCAGAGTGGGAAACAACTCTGTTGTCAAACAAGACAACGGTGTTTGGTTCCCAGTGAGCTCTGATTTGGAAATCGTGACCCTTCCAGACGTGGTCAAGCAAGAACTTCAACAAAACAGCAGATTCTTCTTCTTTCAAGCCTTCAATTCTTCTGGTGAAACCGTTGTTGACGTACAAAACCTTTTGGCCCAATGGAGTGGTTCTGATGATTGGGTGGGTGTTCTCAACTGGATGTCTCTTGACGACTCCCTTCTTGAAGACAGCAAGGTTGGCTTGGTCAACACCACTGTGGACAGCCTTCAAACCTTCCAATCTTTCTCTCAACAATGGGGACAAACGTTCGTAAGCCTCGGTGTTACTGGCGAAAACAGTGTCACCACCACCAGCTTTTGGAATGTTGGTGGCAGCAAGGAAGGAAAGGGCAGTTGGGTTCAATTCGTAGGAAACGTCAGAGTGGAAACCAACGAGGTTGTTTCTTGTGACAAATGGGTCTTCCTTAGTACCACCACTCAAAACAACGTGGACATCTGGAGCACCCTTTGGAGCACCAGAAGTTGGGTGAATGTGGGTTGGACCAAAGTAGTTGACGTATTCAGAAATGTATTCTGGACCTTTAGCAAGGAAGTCTTGGTCTCTGAAAACCAAAACGCCTCTTTGAGCAGCAAACAAAGCCAACTCATCTTTGGCAGCATCGTCAAGTTGGGACAATTGGATGCCTTTAATTTCAGTGCCCAACTTTGGGGAGATGTTGTTGGTTTCGTACTTACCATCCTTTGGGAACAAGTTTGGCAAGTCCTTGTTGGCTCTGACGGCTGGGTCGTGGACTTCGATGAATTCGTATGGTTCGTACTTTTCAGATCTGGTCCAGGTTGGGAGGTATGGGTGGGCATCCTTGTTGATGTTTGCTGCGGCTTCAGGAGAGACAGAAACGTTTCCCTTTGCATCAGGGACGAGATTGCTGGACCCGAAGAGGGCTTTGGCGACTTGAGCGTAACGAGCTGGCATTGTGATTTTGTAATCGGTTGGGTTTTGGGTGATTGGTTATGAGATGATGAAAGGTTAGTGATGGTTCGTTATCTTGGATAATCAGGTTCGTTTATAAATCAGGCAAAGGAGGTAAGACACATTCAGGAGAAAGTTTAAAAAAAATTGTGGCTGCGAAATGTTGGTTCCACACTTTTCAATTTGATCCCCGACATAAACCCGCATGGTTGTTCTACAAAGTTTAGCAGCAGCAGAGGATGATGTGATCTGGAACCTGTCATTGCCATACCCAGATTATATCGACCCCCATAGATTCCATTAGTAATACATTGCGCCTTGTGGCTTTCTTGGTATTGGAGATCCAATCCCAAAACGCCCAAGAATCAATAAAACCGTTGACGTAACAATGCCACGCTTGTTATCGTGGTGCGAATGAGAAAAAACACATAACCCAGATAAAGAAATGGGGGGTGGAATTGGATAATTGGAACTTAATTTTGCGAATAACTTGCGGTTTATTGCAAATTCGGGAACTGTCTTGCGGCCACACTCAATTATGAGCTGTAAATAACGTTATCCTTTCATGAGGTGTTTAAGTTAGAGGAGTCCAGCCAGTTGTGCCCATTTCTATCCACAATTACTTCTTGGTCACCCGATTGGCTGTAGCTCGGCCGTAAGGTCGGCTTTATTTGTCTTCCTGGGTTGTATCTCCGCCGGTTAGTGCACAGGCTAAAAAGTTTATCAGCGAGATCCCGGTTTAATTTTTCTTTTTGGTTTCGACCTGTTCGCTACCGAAAGCAATCATCTCAATTAGGACCCAGATAAGACAATAACCAGAAAACCCCAATGTCTGGACAACATGTACCTGATGACCCTGCCACAGTTGAGTTTAATTGGAACGTTTTCCCGGTTACAAGGCTAGAGGAGTCGCAGATGGCAGCCCCGTTGGGATGCCTATATTCTCCGTTTTCCAGCTTATCTCCAGAGGTTCCCCAGAGTTCAATCCCGCCAGTTACGTGTCAGACGTGTCAAGCTTACTTGAATCCGTTTATCAAGTTGGATAGGAAGAATGGGATGTGGTGGTGTCCATTCTGTGAGAAGAGAAGTTACTTGCCCGAGAGTTTGCAGATTCCTGACAACGTTACTAGTGTTGACGACTGGCCGGTCGAGATGAGAGAGACTAGTCTGACTATTGACTATTCCTTACCAGAGGATATAACTACCCGCTCGAATGGGAATTCGCCATTGATTTACTATTTTGTGATTGATAGGTACCGACACACTGGAGATTCATCGTTTTCGTCGTTGATAGGCTCGATCATTGACACAGTGCATAAATTACCATCTCGAAGTTTGATCGGGTTGATGACATTCAACAAGGGTGTTCAGGTGCACAGTATTGCCCAAGATGAGATGATTGATATTTCTATTGGAGATATTGGTAAACCGTCTACCCACACCAAGCTATTCCTGGAAGAGACTGTTCTGAAGTTACTATCCAAGTTGGGTCTCCAGTCGTCGTCAGCAGAACACAGCAAGAACCAGCTTGTGGAGAAGGGGTATTTAGTAGAGCTAAATCCTTCAAGCATCGGTTTCATCACAGACTATATTAGGAATGTCCCGGGCACGTTCACTGAAAGCTTCAAACCTCCACGAGCCACCGGTCTTGCACACTACATTTACTCCATCATGTTCTCACAAGTAGCACTCAAGAATTTCTCTTCCAAGGTTTTATTCTTTACCAGTGGTCCTGGAACTGAGTTCCCAGGGAAGATAGTTGACTTCAAGGACAAAATGAGAACCCACAGTGACATATACGCACTAGACGCGGAACACTTCTCGACGGCGACCAAATTTTATACGATTCTTTCATACCTTGCCAATGGTCAGTCTATCAAGAAGTCGATTGAGATATACAAATCTTCATCGGCAAACACAACAAAGTCTGATATTGACCAGATGGCTCCCGTTTGGTCAGTCCATTTGTTTGCGGGATCGTTGGACCAAGTAGGCGCATATGAGATGAAACCGCTCACTGGTAATAGCTCAGGGTCAGTTTACTTGATGGAAACGTTTGATTCGTACTTGCTTAAGCAGGTGCTCGAAAGGTGCATTGAAGTTGGAAAAGACAAGGCTGTATTAGAGGTCAGCACGTCAGCCAGGTTGAAGACTTCGAAATTGGTCTACAGCGGGAGTTATCCTCTTCCGTCGTCATACCATAAGGCGTCAAAGTTCCACCACATGTACCATGAAAAGATAGATGACGAGCTTGGTGAGTTTGATTCCCCACATGTCAAGAAGGGATTTACGAATAGATGGAAATTCAACGAGTTGAAGCAGGACGATGCATTATCTTTGTTTTTCAAGATGGATACCGTTAGGTCGGCGACGGAATTGACGAAATCTAGCATTTCTGAAGTGTTTATCCAA
Source organism: Candida pseudoviswanathii (assembly GCA_030565125.1). Lineage (NCBI taxonomy): Eukaryota > Fungi > Ascomycota > Pichiomycetes > Serinales > Debaryomycetaceae > Candida > Candida pseudoviswanathii. Next base: position 21,176 of record JAJMBE010000080.1, on the reverse strand, counting down.
TTCAAGTTGAGATACTGGGATTCCAGCAATAACAAATGGGTTTTTAGAGTCACGACGATCAGGAAACCAACCACTTTGGCCTATCTCAAAGTCAACGAGAAGCACAAGAGTGAGATTTTCAAAGATCACAAGTTCATACTCGGATTCAACCAGAAAGTCTGGGTTGTCCTACTTTCCAGACTATTAATCAACAAAATCGACACCAACCTTGGATACGCCTCGTTTGACAAGCTAGTAGACCAGATTGATGGAACCATAATTAAACTTCTTTACTATTTTGGAGGCATTTCTGTCAACGTGAACCACGCCCAATCATCAAACCCCTATTATCGCTTACAGACGATGTACGAAATCAACGAAAACTTCAAAGCATTGCCATCGTTAGTCTACAACTTGAGGAGGAATTTCAACTTGGTGAGGATCTTCAACTCTAGTCCCGACGAGACGGCGTTCTATCATTCTTGGTTCTTGAGAATGAACGAAAGGTTGTCGTTGAAAGTGATAGAGCCGGTCTTGTACAATGTGGTAGATGGTGATGTGACAAGATTTCCACTAGATACCAGCTGCCTAGAAGCAGCCAAGCATAGATCGTTCTTGGTGTTGGACACGGGGTTCTTGTTGGTGTTGTATTATCAGTACGCACAGAATGAAAAGTTGCCATTGCATCCATCAAACAACGACTCCATGATTGAAAACAGGAGTGAGTTGCTACCTTGGAAGTTCATTCACACGTTGGTGAGTGGTCGCCAGATTGTGACAAAGATAATCGTCACTCAGCGTAGCCACTCACAAGCAAGGTTCCTACTATCGAGGCTCAACCCAATTGAAAGAGATTTGCCAAAGTTGGAAGAACTAGAAATAAGCAAGGCGTCTAGCTATTGGTCATTCTTAAAGCCAGCTAAACCGACCCCCAAGATCATGACAGACGACGTTAGTTTAAAACAGTACTACGATAACTTGGTGCAACAAGTCAAAAACCATAGAATATAGACGTATACAATTATAAATCTCCGATAAACCTTGTAACTCTATCTATCAATTCGTCAATAACTCCTTCTTCGGATCCCTCGCCCAAGTTGTGTGTACCTCCCTTGATTATACCACTGTGTTTGCTCCAATACTCTGGCGCCGTTGCCTTTTGCCACTTTGCAACCAACGCTTGCTTGTCGACATAGTCTGGTACAAACTCATCACTTCCTCCATACAAAAACAAAGCCGGTTTATTTATCTTACCAAAGCTCTCAGCAAAGTCCTTTTCGTCCAAGTACGATGAAAAATAATCGTCGTCGCCTCTTTCACCAGCCAAGGAGTAGAATCTATACGCCGTTATGGGCACATTAAACGCAATCCTTCTGTACTCTTCCGGTAAGATCTCCTTGCCTCGTCCTTGTGAAATATACTCATCATGTACTTTCTGGACCAATTCTTGAAACTTCTTCTGATCACGACCCTGTCTAAATGCTTCCTGATCAGACACCGGTGCTTGCAATATCCCACCTTGCACTTGTGCCGACTCAGGCAAACCTTCTTGGTACAATGCTTTCGTGAGGTAACGAATAACGTCTTGGCACCCAGTAGAGTGGCCAAAGATAACCACTTTCTGTCTGCTTCCGCCACGCTCTGATCTGAAGTACTGAATGGCGGATTGCAACTCCCGAATGTCTCTATCCAACGAAGACGTGCCCCATCCCAGGTAAGCAGAAGTTAACAACACTTGAACCAAATTCCATGAGTTGCCATCCTTGCTGTGGAAGTTGGATGCAGCTTTGGCCAAGTCGGGCAAGTAAGGGACGTTCAATAACCCGTTGCCTAACCCCCCAATGAAGATAAGGATGTTGGGAGAAACATTGTCTGAGCCATTGGTGAATTCAAAAGCGGTCAAGTTGAAACCGTAGGTATGAAGAATCCCTTTCTGCTGTGGCACACTATCTAATGACATGATTGGTGTTGGTTTTCAATTGATTTTGAAGAAAAGCAGGCGTGGGGACCGTTGAGCGTATTTTATCAAGTTGATTGTGGCGCGCAATAACCAAACGAGTTTTTGATGCCGAGACGATCGTCTGTTCGCGAAATTGCAAATTCGGAAAAGCGCATTGACTGGGGGAGTGGTAGGCACCAGGAACCACGCTTTGGATACCATCACTACTAAACGGCTATGCCTTGAGATGTCAATAATCCTACGATTCAACACTGAAGCATTTCGCGCATTCCTTCGTCAGTTGAAAAACCCTTCCACAATGGGTGAAACATCAAACACTGAAAATCAAGCTTTCATCAAACAATAGGAAATAAACGAAATTACGTCCAAGCTTCATCTAAACTGAATGCGTAAAGGGGATCGAAATGCAAGCTAAACAAGCCAAACCAAACAAAGGACATCATAAGTCCGTTTTATTATTGCGGGCTCTTGCAAACGATTTCCTCCCATTTTCATTCTGGTTTGTTGTTGGTGGGTTTAGAGTTTGTGTAGTGTTTGCTCTTTTTTTTAATACGCGCACGCCTTACATTTTGTTGTCAAACATGTTCCAAAACAGCTAAAAAAATTGTACCATGTCCCACAACATGGCAAGAGGCAATCCAGAACACTGGCCCCCCTTTTGACGATCAACTTTCAACCCAAACACAAATATTTTTCCTGAAACACTCGCCCTTAGGGTTGTTTATATTTCACTACACCAATCACCACTCGCTTCAGAACCTGATTTTGACTTTTCTTTCGATTACCGTTTCTGACCCTACTGGCCCCTGCTTCCATAGCCTCAGTCACACGCTTGATTCATGCACTAGACACACACAGACATCTACACGTATTTGATCCATGACATCTCCGATTAGCAACGACTCATTCCTACAGTGGGACGCCGCTCAGGTGTCGACGTATATAAACTCCATCTTGCCAAACGACCAACGGCGTATAGGTGACGTGTTTTTGGATAACAACATAGACGGATCATTGTTGCCGTTTATCACGACGGAACATTTGAAGGAGATTGGGATAATATCTTTGCAAACACGACTCGTCATCAAGAAGGGCATCAGTGATTTGATTTCGGTCCACTATCTGAAGAACCCGCCTAGATCATTGAACGACCCAGAGTATAAGTTCAACCACATTAATATCAACAGCAACTATATGTCGGTGGAGACGTTGAATTTTTCAACCGTGTTAATGCAGGATATGATGAGGAAGTTCAACTTTGATTTGGAAGAACAGCGATCCATAATCGCCGCCTCGTCTCCAATCTCGCCAACCCACGACGATATGAAGAAGTTGAATGACAATTTTATAAAGTTAAAGACCGATTTGATCCCGATTATAAGACTCTTGAAAGACTCCAAACCACTACCAACACCCACTTTGGACCCGGGACCAGCTGCATCGTTGGACTCACCATCCTATTTTTCATCACACCACACATTTGACCATGACTCATCAGACAAGGGGTTGTCGCGGTCTGCCAGCGGCAACCACGACCATTACAATGGAAACACTAACACCAACGGTAATACAAGCAGGAGCTCAACCACCATGCCAAGTCCTGCCTCTAATAGGTTCTCATCGGGCTCGTTGCTATCCATGGGCACGGGCAAGATCGTGTCGCAATCAGTGCCCAAGTACTCAGAGAACAAGATGGCCAACGAGTTCAAGTTGCAAAAAGTGGGACTCCCACGAAGCAGTTCCAATAAGAGCTTGGAGATGCATGATAGACAGCAGCCGAGTGCTAGTACGTTGCGCCCAAGATTGATCGACAACAAGTCGTCGCCATCTATGCACACTGTTGGTTCGCCAATAGGTATCCCTCCCTCTGCGTCCACTTCCATCGCCAATGGCCACACAGGAGGTGGTGGGTACGCGCCGCAGGTTGTCACTCCTCCGCACCAACAGCCCCCACCTCAACACCAGCAGCCATCACAACAGCCACCGCCACAATCACATTCTTATCATCAGAACACCGGTTCGGAGCCATTGAAGCAGCTTAGAGCTTCGACAGACGATTCGTGTTTGAAGATTTTGCAACAAGCCATGAAGCGTCACCATATCCCTCGAGACGACTGGTCAAGATACGTGTTGGTGATCTGTTATGGCGACAAGGAGAGAATCTTGAAGCTAGCGGAAAAGCCAGTTGTCATATTCAAAGAGCTACAGGAATTGGGCAAGCACCCAGCCATCATGCTTCGACAATTGGCAGACAACACCAATTCCGACACCGACAGTGAGAGTGCCATCTATGACGACGCAAGAATCGGTACTGAAATACCTGGAGGCACATTGTAGGAGGTGTTTATGTATGCACGTGTTTTATGACTATAGAGACAATAAATGATTTATTCAAAGTGTTGCAAAGAAGTTGGTGAGTCCAAAGTTTCTGAGAATATTCATCCTAGGGTTATAACCCTAATCTCCTCACTATGCAGTCACATAATATAGTGCGCTCGTATTTTTGTGTAACCTACAAGCTGAATTTTTTTCTCTCTCTTCTGGCGCACACTGTAGGACGGTCTCGCACACACACTCTCTGACGGTTCGTCCCACACACACAATCAACAAAAAAAAAATTTCATCTCTTTAAGGAAGAAGGTTTTTTGAAGAAGTTCTTTCCCATAGACCACATAGAAAACACAGTCAAAGATGCCTCCAAAGTTTGATCCAAATGAAGTTAAGTTCCTTTACTTGAGAGCCGTCGGTGGTGAAGTCGGTGCTTCCTCCGCCTTGGCCCCAAAGATTGGTCCATTGGGTTTATCTCCAAAGAAGGTTGGTGAAGATATCGCTAAGGCCACCAAGGAATTCAAGGGTATCAAAGTCACTGTCCAATTGAGAATCCAAAACAGACAAGCCACCGCTTCTGTTGTGCCATCTGCTTCCTCTTTGGTCATCACTGCCTTGAAGGAACCAGTCAGAGACAGAAAGAAGGACAAGAACGTCAAGCACTCTGGTAACATCCCATTGGAAGAAATCTACGAAATCGCCAGAAAGATGCAAGACAAATCATTTGGTAAGAACTTGGCCTCCGTCACTAAAGAAATCTTGGGTACTGCTCAATCTGTTGGTTGTAGAGTTAACGGTAAGAACCCACACGACATCATTGACGCCATCAATGCTGGTGAAATCGATGTTCCAGAAAACTAAGTGTTTATCATTCTGTAATAAAAATTGTGTTTTAATAGGGTTTTTAATATTTAACGATATTTTCGAGAAATATTAGTGCTGTACATGATGGGGAAGGGAAGAGAAACACGATGACAATATGTGAGAACCAAGGAAAACAGGAAGGAAGAAACTACATTGACCAGTCTTAAGGATGTTTGCCAACACTCTGGTGCCAAATCATTGGAATTCTATTCTGATGGCCATATTTGGTTCCTATTTTGGTGCAAACTAGAACAGTAAAGCTGACTACTCACCAGTGTATCCAATATTTTGATGGGTATGCTTGGTCCATTTCATTAGCTTACATCTGTTTTCCAATGGTTTTTCACAATAGATGTTGTCATCATAGAAAGTATCTTCTCGATCAGTCGTAGAAACCATCTCTTGTATGTTAGGTTGCCGTGGTTGCTAAGTTAATTCACGTGCAAAATCTAATCAGTGCGGTTGTCTCCCCTCTCAAACGAAAGACAGTGCCAAAAAAAAAATGTACATCTAAAATCTTCGATGTGGGAAAGAGAGCGACAGAGGGCAACAACAATCAACACCCACCACCAACAAAAAAAAATCCACTGCTTCTACGTGAATCGGAAACCCAAATCAACAACTCCAAGCACACAGAGACCACGAACAACCACCCACTGTCACTTTACAACCACCTTCTAATAACTAATTGCACAATAGAACAAACACAACCACAGCCATGTCTGATAGCGTGGGTACGTAAATCATTTTTGCTTGGACTTTAGATTTTTCTTTTCGTCTGGGAGGGTTTGAATACTAACATTCTTTCTTTTACGTTCAGATAGGGTCTTTGTCAAAGCCATAAGCACCATAAGGGCGTTGTCGTCCCGCTCCAACTACGGATCCTTGCCCCGACCACCCGCGGAAAACAGGATAAAATTGTACGGGTTGTACAAGCAAGCCACAGAAGGGGATGTTGACGGAATCATGCCGCGGCCAGTTGGATTCACCCCAGAGGACGAAGGCGCCAAAAAGAAATGGGACGCCTGGAAGCGGGAAGAAGGCATCAGCAAAACCGAGGCCAAAAAGAGGTACATATCCTATCTTATAGAAACCATGCGGGTCTACGCAAGTGGGACTCTAGAGGCCAGAGAATTGTTGAGTGAATTGGAATACTTGTGGGACCAAATTAAAGACTTGCCAAGCAGCGACGAAGAAGCGGACCACAACATCCCATTGCCGTCAAGATCCCCTACGTTCAGCCAGACTGATAGAATGTCGAACAGAACGCCTAGCTTGACTGGGGCGCGAGGTCGGGATTTAAGCAGAATATACTCGCATTCCAGAAGAAATACAACTTTGTCCTTGAATGAGTATGTGCAGCAGCAGAGATTACAACATCAACAACAACAACTGCAACAACAGCCACACTTCCACCACGAGACAGGCTCTCAACCAGGTGGATATCCAGGCCCAGTTGGGGGATCTGGTGCGGGAGGTGGCGGCGCAGCTGGTGCGAACTCGGTTTACTCGTTGCCAGGTAGGTTAGGGTCTGCGTCAAACAATGTCATTGAGGATTTCAAGAACTGGCAGAGTGAAGTCAACATGGTCATAAACAAGTTGACGAGGGAGTTTGTCAACAGCAGAAGAGAGGCGATAGAAAGACAGGATAGTGGCGAGGGCCATGACGACGAAGAAGGTTTGGACGAAGCCAAGATTAGGAAACGCAAGATAATACGCATATTGAAAGTCATTGGATGGAATGCTTTAAGGATCCTCAAGAACTTTGCTGTCACCTCCATCACGATCCTATTCATTGTTTGGTGTATCAAGAAGAACGTTCTTGTTGAAAGGACCCTCGTCAAGCAGCCATCCCCGGTCGGAGCTGGCAAACAGAAGAAAGAATTAGTGATCAACATGGTATTGAACACCGACGAGAACAAATGGTTTATTAGATTATTAAGCTTCATCAATAGATTTGTGGGGTTTGTTTAGTTAGCTTTGTTGTTGTTGTTGTTGTCCTGGGGGGGGGGGGGGGTGTGTGTTCTCCTAGTATTAATTGAATCCCACTGTTTTTTAGAAATACACAGACGCACGACATTTTTGCACGACATGGGCCTTATCCCTGCGCGACATCTTCTCACACACTCTCATCGCCTTTCTCAAATTTTTCAGAGCCATCAGAGAGACGTAAAAAAAAAATATAATACCAAAGAAGACCTTAGAAATATACCATATTTCACAGCCAAATAGCAAAACCCCACAACTTACAAGCCATGGATATCCACCGTTGTCGATTTGTCGACTATACGCCACATACAATCACCTCTCTTGCATTCTCCCACACTTCGTCCTTGGCGTCGCCGCCGCTGGGGGACGTGCGTCTAGCCGTTGGTCGAAGCAACGGGGACATCGAGATCTGGAACCCCCGCCTCAACTGGACGCACGAATTGACGTTACCGGGCTCGAAGGGCCGGTCGATCGAGGGCTTGTGCTGGGGGTACAACCACGAAGAAGACCCCGCGGAGCCACCGCGGTTGTTCTCCATCGGCGGTTCGACGTACATCACGGAGTGGGACTTGACCACGGGCAAGCCGTTGGTTAACTACGACTGCAACGCCGGAATCATATGGTGCATTGACATTAATTCACGCGGGGACAAGTTGACCGTTGGGTGCGACGACGGGTCGGTTGTCATTGTTGACATCTCGGGCGGGAAGGGTTCGTTGGAGTACGATTTGATCTGCCAGAGACAGGACGCGAGGGTGTTGAGTGTCAAGTGGGTCGGGAATGAGAGTGTTATTGGGGGTTGTGCCGATGGGAGAATCAGGAGCTGGAGCAGTGATCAGGAAACAAGGGGACGGATCATGGCGACGATGAAGGTCGATAAGGCAAAGGTTGAAAGCACATTGATTTGGTCCTTGACGGTGTTGCCGAATAAGAAACAGTTCGTGAGTGGTGATTCTACGGGTACGGTGAAGATATGGGACTTGGAGACGTATACGTTATTGCAGAGTTTCAAGATTCACGATGCCGACGTGTTGTGCTTGGTGCACGACGTCAAGGAGGAGAAGATATTCAGTGCTGGTGTGGATAGAAAGATTCATCAGTTTGACTTGATCACGACAAAGAGTAGCTCCAAGTGGGCGCACAGTTTCAACAGATTATTGCATTCCAACGATGTCAGATCAATGGCGATTTTCGAGAATAAGAACCATAACTTGTTGGTCAGTGGAGGCGTTGAAAGAGCTATCGTGGTGCAGAACATCGATCACTTCTATGACGGCAAGTACAAGAAGTTGTTGATAAACCAGCAGATTTCAAATACGTTAATTGTGCCGGAATCCAAGTTGGTTGTCTTGTGGCAGGATCAGACGGTCAAGATCTGGAAGACTTTACCTACTGGCAAACACGTGTTGATGAGCAAGATCACATTGTCAGACGACGAGAACATCACGAGCGTCGATTTCAAAGACAACTTGTTAGCTGTTGCCAAGATCACATCGGTCAAGTTCTTCGAATTGCCCGAAGTCAGCGAAACCAAGTTCAAAGTGCAGAAAATCAGGGACGAGAACTTTGATTCCTTGATTGAAGGTGCCAAGAAGGTCAAGTTTATCGACGACAAACGAGTCTTGATAATGACCCCAGATGAGGAATTGTACACTTTTGACATTGACTCCGAAGAAGGCAAGGTTAACTTGAACGACGAGATTGAGTTATTAGCGGCCAAGCAACCACAGGGCAAAAACCAGCATTTATCATGCATTAACAACTTGATAGTCACTCCGGACAAGCAAAGAATAATCATCTCAAGATTCAACGGATCCATCGAGGTATACCCAATCAATAACGAAGCAGGAGAAGCCTACGTGCTCACGAAGTTATCCACATACCCACACTTGCTCCAGTGCGTTGACGACGATAAACTCGTGGTGCTCAATGAAGAGAACAAGATATTTGAGTTTTTCATTAATGACAAAGACGGCCAGTTGTTGACTCCGTGGTCAAGAAGAAACAGTGAGTTCTTGCCAAGACAGTTCACGTCATTGCAGGACAAACCACAGGGCATGTTTGTCAAGGACGGGAAGTTATGGATATATGGAAGCACATGGTTGAGTTACTTTGACTTGTCGTTGAACATCCCGATATCGAAAGCGTACAAGAACACATCGACGGCCAAGAAGAGAAACAACGATGGGTTGTCCATCGACGAAGACATCGATGAGGTTGAAGAGCAAGACAACATAGACATCTTGGAGACCTCTTTGAGACAGAGTGAGATTGATAAGTTGAGGCACAAGATTCAGAACGAAGAAGACAACTCAAGCAAGGATAAGAAACCATTCTGGATCACGGAAAAGTATAGACCAATTATGAAAGTGGACAGTTTTGGCGAGAACGATATCATTATTGTTGAGAGACCATATGCTTCTTTGAAGACAAGTCCAGCTTTCAACTTGACAAAGATAAAGTTTTAAGATTTCTATATAACTTATATAAATATTTGAATAATCATATTAGAATAATAATAGTAAAAAAAAACGAAAAACTAGAACGAATTATAACTGGTATGGATCGATCTTTGGGACCACACGAGCACCCTGGAAGAAGACTCTAGCAGCAGCACCATACCCCATCAAACACTTTTGTGGGTTTCCCTTATCGTCCTTATCTTCACCCTTCAAGCCCCATCCTTTACCGTCACCAAACACCTTGTGGTACTTGGCGTCGTAGACCTCACGGTAGGTGTTGTGAGGCTCGAAGCTCTGGATGTACATGCCGTCTTTTGGATCTTTCATGAACTCGTAAAACATAATCAAGTGTCTCTTGATCTCCTCGTGGATTCTGTGAGCCAAGTCCTCCGGCGCCTCGCTGCCCAAGTACAACAAGTAGTCGGCCAACCCTTCAATCAACAACTGGTTGAAGTAGGAAGGATCACGCCAGTAACGTCTCGAGTCGTCAAAGTCTCTGTCGTAGAAGAAAACACCGTGGTTGATACCGGCATTGGCCAAGTCCTCAGCGATTTGCTTCCATTTTTGGTCCTTGGTGATAAAGTACAAGTGGGCAGCAGCGGATAAAGTGGCACCGACGTTGTAAGTCCACTTGACGTCGTTGACCTCGGTGCTGTCGTCAGAAACACCATCCTTGATCAACTTGTCGCCTGGGTCCTGCAACACCTGGACCTGCCAGTCAATACACTTGGCGGCAAAGTCAATGTACACGCCGGCTTCCTGAGGGAGGAACTGGGAGATCTGCAAACATGCCTTGGCGACTTCAGCAGTGGTACAAGCATTCAAATAGTTCTTGCTAACGTGCCAATGAACACCACCTTTCGTCTTAGCATTCGGGTTGTTGTTCCAGCCGCTCATCAAGAACCTGACCAACTCCCTACCTTGGTCCAAGTATCTCTTGTCACCAGTGACTTCATACGCAGTGATGATAGCACTAGCAACTTGCGCGTCATCGTCATAGTAAATGTCACGGTCGCTGCCGGAATTCTCTGCGGCAGAGTACCCCTTAATCGTCTTGTTTTTGTACCTCTGGAATGTCTGGATAGCGGGCGCAATCAACGGCTTGAACTCAGGGTAGATTCTGGCAGCGTCGACAATTGCCTGCGAAGCAACCGCCACGGCCCAGACAACAAACTTGTTCTCGTTGTAGCATCCGTTACACTTCTTGCGGGCAATGTAAGTGCCTTCATGTGGGTTGTAGTATTCGAGCCACATGGCACGTGTGATGTGGTAGCCTTCCAAGTTGGGGTTCTCTAATGGTGGGAAAGACATAGCTAGAGGAAGGTCAATTGGGTCGATTGAGTGAAGAAGAAAAGTGGGTTATCCTCCAGCAAGAGTTTTTTTTTGGACATAAGGATTTTTAAATAGGATTGCTGGGATTCATGTCCCTCTTGAAATTCATGACAATCACAATAGGCTCTTTTTAGTGTGCATTACGTAATCACGTCTACTCGGGAGACAAGAAAACGTTGCTCACAGCAATCAATCATGTCTTGCGGGCTTATGGCATTGCCCTGATAGCTATGCAAGCGCTTCGCAACCCTAGTCGGCGGGCCAGGACCAATTAGTTTCTAGCCAAAAAGGAATATATTAATAAACTCTATAGCATACAGATGATATTTATATCATAAAACTCTCGTGGAATAAATATATGTGAACTGAACTTGTAACAAAAATGTATGATAATTAAACTTTCCAGGGACCCTTGATTCTCTACTCTTTAGCGTTCAATGGTTTTCTAGCAATGAACAACATCATTGGGGTGAACAATTTCTGTTCACCACCGGCAACCAAGTTAACAGCAGCGTCTTCCAAAGCGTAGGTGACTTGCTTAGATCCCTTTGGAGCCAATCCGAATCTTTCCATCAAACCGACAGCTTCGGTGGTAATGAATCTACCGACTCTGGAAGTTCTAAACACGGTAAAGTAGTCATTTAAGGTTTGACAGTATTTGAGCTGACCACTCAATGGGTAGTACCATGGGATTTCGTCGTCAACGTCGGCCAAATCCTTTTCGTACTCAACTTCGAAACCCACGTTCTTCAAAGCTTGCTCAGCAACCTCTCTTGGGTACATCTTTGGGATACCGTCACCGACTTCAATACCATAAGCGATCTTACGGTGTTCTTCATTAGTCTCGTCGTACTTGTCAGTCATGACCCATTCGTAAACACCGAAAACACCACCTGGCTTCAAGACCTTGTAGATTTCAGAGTAGACACCTTCCAAGACTGGGGCATGCACGGTGGCTTCAATGGCATAGACAGCATCAAAGGATTCTGGTTCAAAGTCCATTTGCATGAAATCACCCTTGACGTAGGACAACTTGTGGTCCAACTTGTACTTTTGGGCGTAGTGGTTGGCTCTTTCGATCTGGTAGTCGTTGTTGTTCAAACCAACGATTTCACAGTCGGTGAATCTGGTGATTTCTCTACCTGGACCACCGACACCACAACCAACATCCAAAACCTTCATGTTTTCGTTAAGGTTCATCTTGAGAGCCAAGAAGTGTTCGTGTCTGGCAGTGGCTTGTCTGAAGGCTTCACCCTTGTAGTATCTTGAGAAATGGAAGGAAGAACCCCAACCGTATTCGTAGAAATCAGTGACCAAGTTGTAGTAGTGGTGGGTCAATTGGGAGTAGTCGCCCAATCTCTTCTTTTCGTCTTCTTCAGAGACACCACCGTCCCAGTGTTTGAAGTAGCTTTCAGCAGAGACGTTAGCAGCATCCTTGGACTTGGCCATCAAGGCAGAGAAGCCCGACTTCTTGTAGGAGTCGCCGTGCATGGCCTTGGTGAATTTTTCATCTCTGGTGAAATCTTTCTCGTTTAATTGGACTGGGGACATGGCTGTAGGGTGAGTTGAAACTTGTAGGTGGGAAGATTTTTGTTGAAAATGGTAGTCCGATATGGGATGGATAACAAAAAAATAGGGCAAAGGAAGCAAGTAGAAATAAGGAAGGGATTGGTGGATGGTTATTAAATATTTTGTATCGGGGAGGAGGGTGGGTGCAGGCAAGGAAAATTTTTGCTTAGATAGAGAAGTTTAACGACGAAGCAGAAAGGTTGAAAATTACACAAACTGCTGGCTTCTCTCTATGGTGTAGATTAACCTGTAGTGGGACAGAGCGCGTCTCTGCTCTGCTGGATGTGGTTGCATTTTCTTTGTGTACTTCTGGACCTCCCCCCGTCGTTCCCAAAGAGGAACGAGGAAGCTCGTCGTATAAATTATCTCTATACGACACACACGCACACCCATTGATATCACATCACAAAGATGCCTGACAAAACTATCACGGGACCAGAATCAAATCTTCCAACTATTATACGACCATTGTATATGTACCAGCCTTTAGTTCGTTGCACAGGCTAGATGTGTTATTATTATTTCCATTCATGGCATTCGCTGGAGGTGGATAAAAATAGATGATCGGGTATATTCTGCGCTTGATAATTCCGCCTGGAATTGGTCGTTCACAGATGTAAACGACGAGCCTTACAGCCAACCCATAGCCTCCCCCCAGAGTCCCCACATTGATCAACCACTAACTACAAACGTGGAGTTCGTTTGCCTCGTTGCACTGGTCGTAGAGCACTTTTGATAATCTCGATCTCGGACTTGTAAATGTATATCACGTGATTGAACATCTGCACGACCTGAAACGCGATGTTGAGAAGAACGAAACATGAAATCAAACCAAATCAAAACATTGATCTTGCAACACACATCCAGAAAACAACCATGGACAGACCACCTAAACCAACATTGGCAAGAATCAAAAAGTTCAAGGGCTGTGATGAGTTGCGTCATGCCATGATGCATGTTTTCCAAGATGCACAAATGGGGTTAGCTGGACATCGAAAGTTGGTTGTCATTCTCAAAAGCGTGTTTCAAAAAGCCATTGAACTAAACCAGACCCAGTACTTTTGCATGTGGTTTACCAAGCTATTATCTAAAGTTTTGCCCTTGAAGAGAGGAGAATTATCCGGCGACAGAATCGTGAAATTTACTTTCCTGTTTGTGAATGGGCTTGTCAAAGATGCCGCCGAAGCAAAACGTGCCAAAACAGAAGGTGACGAAGATAAAGGAAGTGACGAAGAGATGGACGAAGAGGAAGACAAAGATGACGAAGACGAAGACGACGACGAAGAACAAGAAGAGACACCAGTGTCTGTGTTCATTTCTTATTTGATCAAGTACTTGCTTCGTGGCATTGAAGCAAAGGATAAACTGGTTCGTTATAGAGTTGTTCAATTACTCGCCTACATGGTTGAGTTTGTCACAGAGATCCACGACGAGAACACTTTTGAAGCATTGTACACCTTGTTAAATGGCAGATTACAAGACAGAGAATCGGTGATTAGAATCCATGCCGTCGTTGCCATGTCCCATTTCCAACAGTTTGACTTTAGTTTTGATGGCCAGAATGATGGTGTTGACGACGAGGAAATATCAACAGCTCAAGTCGTCAAGAAAATAATCAATAGTTTGCAACACGATGAAAGTCCAGAGGTGAGAAGAGCAGCTCTCATCAATTTGTTAAGAACTGATGAAACAGTGCCCTTCTTGCTTGAAAGAGCCAGAGATACCAACTCCATCAACAGAAGGTTGGTGTATTCCAAAATTTCACGTGAACTAGGTGATCTTGACGATCTAGGTATTGAGAATAGGGAGTACTTGTTGAAATGGGGTTTGAATGACCGTGATCAGTCAGTTCAGGCAGCTGCAGCCAAAATGTTGGGCAGCTTCTGGTATGACTCAGTCAACCAAGATTTATTGGAGTTGATTGAACACTTGAATGTTATAGAAAGCCCTGTTGCTGCTCAAGCATTGAAAGTTTTCTTTGAGTCAAAACCTGAATTGTTAGAGACAATCAAGATTGATGAATCATACTGGAAGAATCTTTCTACAGAGAAAGCGTTCTTGGTCAGGTCATTCTACCAATACTGCCACAGCCAAAATTTGTACACATTGATTAACTCAAATTTCCCTGAATTGATTGAGTTGGCGGAAACTTTGGAAAAGTATTTGCATGTTAGGTTGAAGGTCATTGAAGAAAACGAAGCCGTGGTCAAGCAATGCCAAGCCCATGACGAGAAAATGGATACTTTCGACAACGAAATATTCTCATTGGAGAACCAGTTGGCAAGAATAGGAATTGATGCCGAGTCGCATCGTAAGAATGCTTCTAACAAGACTTTTGATGTTGAGGAATGTGAAACTGCCAAGGAGTTGTTAAAAGAAAGAATACTGCGATTGAAGAATAACGACGAATCGCTAGATGACTTAATTACTGACGAAAACGAATCCATAATTGAGGAAATCATGAAGCTCCTGGGAGATGCATTGGATGAGCAGTTGGAGATGGTTACGAACGACATTGAAAGATTCAAACAGGAGCAGTCAGATTCTATTGCCAAATTAGAAGAGTTGCAGGAGAAGTATGACACCTGTGTTCCATTGCTTGAGAGGAAGAAAGAAGCAAAGGCTGCTGCTTTGGAAGACTTCAGCAGAGATCGCGCCGGTGATTGTGTTCCTTTTACTAAAACCTTGACAGAACTAGAATTTGTCATCCATCAGCTTTTACTCATTGCCCAAGACTTTGATTTCAGTGACGAGATTGGAAGAAGAAAGATGTTGCAAATAATAAGGACAACATTGACAGAAGATAAATTGCCTGAGAATTTAATAGCCATCGGGTTGAATGTGTTGAAGGAGCTTTCTATAAACGAGAAAGATTTCGTCACTATGGCCGTTGAAATCATCACTGATATCAGAGATTCCATCGATGATGATGATAAATTCCACTCTGCTGCTGCTACATTTGACGGGGACTACGACGAAGAATCTCAACAATCGAGTATGAAGAAGCGCAGGGTTGAACCGGACTTGCCACCTGATGACATTGTCTTTAGATGTCTTGTTATTACTCGTCATGTTTTGGAATTGGTTGGCGAAAACTTGGATAACCATCTTTCTTTGAGTTCAATTTACACTGGTATTGTCAACTATGCCATCCAGAACCATTCCAACAAGAAATTATATCTCGCTGGTTTGATATGTTTGAACTTGTTTTCAATTATTGATGAGAAGATTGCCAAGATAGCGTGTGGCACCCTCTTGGTGGCGATGTTGACTGGTAGTGAAGAAGTTCGAGAAATTGGCATGAAGTCAATCATGGATATCCTCGCAACGTATGGCATGGAGATTCTTGACAAGGACGCAAAGTATAGATATTCAAGATTGTTCTACAAGTCGTTGTTGTCGTATGACAAGCCAAAGTTGCAGTGCGTTGTTGCTGAAGGGTTATGCAAACTATTCTTAGCCGACATCTTGAAGCCAAAGAAATCCACAGGTGAAACCACCAGCAACGAAGAAGCTGAAGAAGATTCAGATATATTCCAACATGAGAGAAACTTGTTTGAAGCGCTTATATTGATTTACTTCAACCCATACACTAGAACTAACCAAGAACTTCAGCAGATATTGTCATTCTGTGTTCCCGTCTATTCCTTCTCCAAACCACAACACCAGACCAACTTGGCCAACGTCAGTGGGGACGTCGTTTACCGTTTATTTACCCAATATGAGAATGAGTCCATTTCTCCAAACGTGATCGTTCCTCAATTGATATCGTGGTGTGACCCTAGGAACTTGGTGAAGGTGTCTGAAGACGAGATCAAGACATCGACAAGTCACATGTATCAGTGTGTCTACCTATTGCAAGTGCTTGAACAAGTTGAGTCGAGAAGCGTGAAACGTTGCATTATCAACAACTTGAACAAGTTTTACGTCAGTGAGTTCTTGGAGTCCAACACTTTGCAAGCTTTGAACAACTCAGTCAAAGAAACAGAGGAGTTGTTTGAGAATAATTCAAACGATCCGGATTTCTTACTTGACAAGACAAGCAAGAAGAACTTTGACGCTTTTATTGAGCTCGTTAAGGAGAAGCTCGAGATTGCGAAGAAGAGAGAAGAAGACGAGAACAAGAGTCTGTTTAGCAGAAGCAATACCAACTCGATCTTGGAAGGTCTTGATGGGGATAAGAGTGAAGTCAAGTTGAAGACTGAAGACGGTGGGGCTGTTGCCGAGGATCTGAAGAACGAATCAGATGATGAGCAGGAGAAGGATATCAGTATGCAATCACATCGGGCTGTAGAGGAGCAAGATGAGGAGATGCACGGAGAAGACGCACAGAAGGCTGCAAATATTGAAAACTCCCTACAGGAGATCGATAAGCTTTTGGATGAGGAGGACAATGTTGATTATGGAGATATATCCATGGCAGAAGACTAAGTCTCTAAGATAAATATATATCAAAAAAATCCGTAAAACATCATATACAAAGCAGTTATAGAAAAATACAAATAGCCATTGACTGCCCCAATAATAAAAAATCTTAATCACATAAACAAAAAAAAAACAGTAGTAGTAACAGTAGTGGGATTCATTTTCTAGATCAGCGTTTTATACTCTGTTCGAGCAATTGATTCACGTCGGCTGTATTTATCACCACGCCTTTCTCCGAACACTTGGCTTTATTCTTCAACTCCTCACACAATCCATCGATATCAAGCTCGGTGTATTTTGGATGTGCGGTTATTCTGTCCCAGATTTCACTACACTTCAACGTCTGTTCAGGAGCAGGCACAACCACATTGTCATCATCATCACCGTCGTCATTTGCAGTAGCAGGTTTCTTGTTGACTGCCTGTAGTCTGCCGTGCTTCTCAGGTAATGAGCTCTTGATGAAATCGTTGAAGTTAAAGTTGGTATTCACGTCTTCTGTCTTCAAGCCGGAGTTCGCTATTGGGTCGTATATGGATTCTTCGGTGGTCAATAACGATATTGGGTCTTGTTCTTGTGCAGGACTAGGGTCTTCAAACGCCAAGGAAACGTCAAAGTTGTTGTCGTTAAGGAAAGACAATGGATCCTGGTATTGACCCGAAAGCTTCTTATCGTTGAAATTGAAGTTGTAGTCACTAGCCATACTGTTAAAGAATGGATCATTCATGTAGTCAGTAGCGTTGGCGACACTTTCGTTACCGTTGGCGTCAGGAGTCACCAAGTTGGAGAATGGCGAGGCATGGCTGTTGGTAACGGTGTTGGCCCCAGAATTCGAACGCTTGTATTTGGGCACTGGGTTCTTTCTGGTGCCACAAGCTTCATTCAACTGTGCGCAGAATGGATCCACCTGTTCGTCAAAATCGTTAGAGAAGCCAAAGTTCATTGGTGCGTTACCGTTCTTACCACCAGTCGACATAGATGCTAAAGACTCAGGAGTAACCAACAAGTTGTCATTTAAAGGGGACGTAGAAGACGACGAGCCCAGCACCAAATCAGGACATCCTTGCAGTTGTGCTTGTTGTTGTTGTTGTTGGGTCTGTTGCTCTAGGCTGTGTCTTTGCTGCTGCTGGAGTTCTTTTAACTTTTGCAAATTGTCTTTAGACCAAGGGTTGTCGAAAGCGATACCGAGCGAACTGTTGGAAACAGAAGACGCACTGGAAGGTTTATCAGCTTCGGGACTCTTAACTGAGTTTGTCGACGAGATAGAACTCATGGGTGTGTTTTCGCTCTTGTGGTGGTAGTTCCCGCTGTTTGGGTTAGATAAGTGGCCAACTTTGGTAGGCAAGTTCAAGTCCAGGAAATCGGAGTCGCCTCCTCTATATTTGGCCAACTCGCTTTTCAAAATATCGACTTGAGCCTTCAAGAAATCTGTTTCTGTGACTGCTTTGACGTTAGCATCTTCCAACAACTTGACTTTATCTTCCAAATCTTTCATCTTACGCTCTTTACGTTCACGGTATGCCCTCTGAGCAGCTCTATTCTGTGCGGTTCTCTTGGATTTTGGCTCGGTCTCTATAGGTTTCCTTCCGACCTTTGTCTGGGTGTGGATTTTCTTGTTCTCATCTAGATTTGCCGGAGAAGCAATATCGGAGAAATTTCTCTTGACATCAGCCATATTTGTCGTTCTAGTTGTGGTTCTGGTGGTGGTTAAGTAAGGGATTTTGGTGATACTGATATGTAATTGAGTGATATTCTAAGGAGGAAAGGAAGGGGAATGAGTCCTTTACGTGTTTTCTATTTTATTCTGGTATGTAGAAGGTGGGATACGGTAAAAAAATACAGTATGGGAATCGGGGGGCTGACGTCGTTTTCTTTTTCTTTTTTGCTCTGCAATTGACTAAGGGATGAAAACTGCAACAATAAAAAATGTTATCACTGCACTTGCGGGATTTACGCTCAAGATGACGCAAAATTGGTGGAAAAAAAGGAGAAGAGACCTGGAATGAGGAATGTGTGCACTTGATGAGTAGATGATGAGGGTCATTGACAAACAGGGCGCCCAACATCCCATCAGTCGCACATTCCTCGTATGATGGGCACTCCACTAGCCACGGTGCCAGCAAGAAGCGTCGGAAACGTCTCTTCCCATTCATTCCGACGGAGTGGAATGCTTCTCCGGTAGAGAAGCTTCCTGGTGATGAAAATATCCCAAAAGGACCCTTCCACCCTTTCCCCGAATCTCTGCCACCCCATTTAGTTCAGGAAGAAAAATAAAAAGGAAAGAAAGAAGGAAAAGCGATGTACCATCTAAAAAAGAAACTCGCTCGGACCCGCAAGTTGAAATTAGCATGCAATCCGTGAAACTTTCTCGTTTTGGACTATTTACCGGAAGGAGGATTTTTAGGATGCATTAGCAAGTTGGGGTTGTGGGAAGGCAGTGTCATCTTTGTCGTTGTTGGGTATAGTGCTACCCGAATCCCCTAGTATGCTTAACTTTGGACTAAACCTGAAATTAAGACTACGAGAGAGAGAGTTGTCGTCCTCCTTGAAGGTTGGAGTTTTCCTGGACGAAGCGCAATCATTGGCTCGTGCGCTTTTGCGGCCGCTACTTATTATATTTTGCCAATGCAGAGCATTTTGTTTTTTTTTGTTTTTTTTGCTTGGGGTTCATCATGTGTGTGCTTACCGTACGAAGTTTGTGTACTGGGTGCATGGTTGGTTATAAGGTGGAGAGATCAAGTGGACACCCCTGTAATCTGAATCATCAATACTAGCAGAACGCATTACGGCTAATTACCGTGAGAGCTGGACTCAACGCAAATTTCATTTGAAAGCCATCACGTAAATGCTCTTGATACTTCAAACTTACAGATGACAAGGTGAAATAAGGTTGATGTAACCCATTAAGATGAGCGAGTGAAATTGCTGGAATATCACTTGGAATATAGGAATAGCGTTTTAGTTCATGTTACAGGGTGAAAATTTCTTTTTTCATGTTCACCCTATTTACACTTTAAGGACCGTTCCAAGTGTGGGTGTAGAAGTTTAAGTTCAGTGTTAGTGAAAACGTTTGTCAGCTCACCAGGCGGTGAAACTTTAAAAAAAAGTGACTACCACGTAATTCGTAGAGGCATCGAAAGGGTTTTCACCCTTTACTTCAGAAGCTCAGCGACTAAATCGAAAAACTTAGAGCGAGAAGGGAAAAAAAGCCCTGGTTGAAATAAAGGTGAAACAACTAAAAAAGAAAAAGTGGTGATACTGTCGTTACATTTCCGAATGGTCCTTCGGATCTCTCCCCGAAGCCCTAGACGTATGATCTCTTATAATTCCCTGCTCTACGGAACGAGTCAATTTCATTTGCATCCCTGTATCATCTAACCAACTGTCTTGCTTAGTGCCAACGGCAATAAGAACAAACCTGGATTTCCGGGAAGAAAATGGAACAATTTGGACTTCCGGGTCCACTGCTGACGTAAGCACTATCTCCCCCCTCCTCTCTCTCCCTCGCATCATTAATACGCTGTGCATTGTACTTGAACAAGGCAAGTCACCATCACAACAGAGACAAGAAAAGGCAAGCTGCGCTGTATTGTACCTCCCTACCATCCTCCCCTCTACTGCGGTTACGCCAGTAACCATGCAGAGCTCATCGGAATGCCATCGCCATCGTCGTAGGAGCAAAGTTAAATTTCCAGGGCTTTCATTCAGTGGGGGAGAACAAAATTCACTCACTGAAAGTTTCTCATAATGGGTTTAGTGCATCACGCAGATAAAGGGAAGAAAAATTCTATATCTGGTAGCTGTTTCAGCTGCGGGTTTGTCTTCGCAATGATGCTGTAGCATTGACATCACGATTTTCTTGCTTTGATGTTCCACTGGTTTGCTTGGGGCTGTATTTCTTTGTTGATAGTGGACAAAAGCGGAAATGTTAGTCGACAGCGGAATTTCACAGCCTATGGTGCCATTGTTGTGTGGGTGTGTATTGTTGAAATGCCCCATTTTGGAATATTCCATATTATTGTTCGCAACATGTTCTATGACTTTGTTCTGTCGAATAATATTGGATCGGAATGTATTTGACCTGCTTGTTAGAAAAGCATATACTAACAATTAGTAAGACTAGGGTAAAGAAGGAGAAAGAGCAAAGCATAAAAAATAAAACATACGAACTCATGCACATAGTTTTCATACCACTTCAAGAAAATAACGCAACCAGAACAACAACAACAACAACAACAACAACAACAACAACAACAACAACAACAACAACA
>JAJMBE010000079.1:0-59109 GCA_030565125.1 Candida pseudoviswanathii | reverse complement strand
CCAATGGGTGCTTTGGCTTTGGAGCAGCAGCTGGTTCGTCAGCTGGAGCGGCGGCGGCAGCAGCAGCTTCCTTCTTCTTTGGCTGTTCTTCCTTCTTTGGTTGGTCAGCCTTCTTCTTTTCCTTCTTTGGTGGAGTAAACTCGACTGGCTTTTCTCTAAACTTGTAGTCGCCTAAGAATGGGGCCAAGATTGGGCTAGCAATAATGGTCTTGTACCATCTGGTGGTGTTTGGGTGTTCCTTTCTCCATTCAGCGCCGAAAATGTGGTCGAAACCTCTAACCATAACAGAAGCAGCAAAGACATCAGCAAAGGTCAAACGTTCACCAACCAAGTAAGTGTACTCAGCCAATCTGGATTCGAAAATATCAATGACCTTGGCCAAGTAGGCATTACCGTCATCAACTTGCTTCTTGTTGTATGGAGCAGCGCCGGTCAATGGCTTGAAAACTTGAGCTTCGGTTGGCAACAATTCAGTGTTGGCAAAAGACAACCATCTCAAGACTTGAGCGTACTCAGAAGCGTTCTTACCCAACAATTTGGATTTTGGATCAGCCAAGTTGATCACTAGATTGTGGAAATGTTAGTATTTGGAAATTTCCAATCAAAATGACATGTCTCCTTTGGGTGTTGCTTCAGATTATAAATTCTCGACATGATTTATTAAGACAGGGATAACTGTATTAATATTGAAAAAAATTTCTCATCATTGTAGAAAGAGGACGCCTTTTGGGTTGTGATACATACAATAGATAGAAATAGCAATGACTTCAGTTAATTTGAATCCCTTTGGGCCAATGAAGGCTGGGATTTTGTTCAATGGGAAGTTCTTGTCGTAAACGGCATCTTTGTCAGTGACCTTAACGTCCAAGTTAAAGTGCTTGACAATAGCCTTTGGAGCTAAACTTCTGATTTGTTGAGTGGCGTATAAAGTACCTTGAGACATGGCAATTGGTGTTTGTTGGACAACCAAGAAAGAAAGAAAGCAAACTGTGGGAAGTCACAGAAAAACTTTTTCTCCCACGAGATGTGTGTGTGGTTGGATGAAAATTTTTCTCGTTTCTCCTTTTTCCGAAACTTTTTGTCTTCCCGCACGTGATGAGTCGTGTAGATCAACCCAAACAATTCTTTTAGGGCTCTCAAGACACCAAGTTTTCTATGCAGGGCCACCCTCGGAATTTTCTTTTTTTGGGCCACGAAACACACCCATATAGAATCTGGGGGGACGGGAGGAAGTGAATCCGATGTTGCAACCAAAATTTGCACCCAAAACGCCTCACCAGAGGAAAAAAAATTTGTGGTGGCATGTCGAGATGATTGTTATGGACAAAGTATGGTGATGCATGATAACGAGAATAGCTCGTGAAATACGCTTGACGCCGTCTGAAACTGACCGGAAATATTCATCGTATCCCTGCCTATCAAACGCAGCGTGCTCTCGTTAGGTAAGCATTAAGGTTATTTTTTTTTGGTCTCACAACCAAATCGTTACGAGCGCGAGAGCGCCTCTCAAAAAATAAAAACTTTGGAGAATACACTGTTCTTACTTTCTCTTCATACCAAACGGACACAAGTTTTAGGCGCGCTAAAGTGAGGCATGCCTAACAATGTGATCGGATAATTGTGTCGCACTAGTAAGTAACAATTGTAAAAATAGTGTAATAGAACGAACTAAACCTTGGGACGCCAACCCGATAAAAAAAATGGTCCAAGTTGCACACAAGAGCGTGGATTAATACAACTTTAAATTAAAGTGGAGAACAATAAAGTTGTCCGGTTAAACTAGCCGTTTCATGTAACCGCCCATTCTGAGGCTCGAAGGATAGAACCAGCAAAGAAAAAACAAACCAAAAGAATCGTACAAGAAATCCCGAGTAACCAGAGAGATGTGTGTAATTGCATGTTTCACAACACAATGTGCATGATGTATTTATAAGGTTTCTATTGCCGGAGAAGGTGTATGCAGTGGAAGTGGAAGACGCCATTAAAGAAGCAAGATTGAGCGAATGTGTAGCACCAGAGAGGCAACGCAACTATACTCGATTTGGGGAAGGTAAAAACCGGACGACGTGCGACGTCTAATATGCTGAGCGGGACTGTTGTTCCCACGCGTGGTTTTGAATTCTATGATGGAGGTTGGGTAGGAACTAACGAATGAGTGGGATAAGAACGAGAAGTAGCAGGGATTACAAAACACGAGGTTTTGAGGGATCTGCGAAAAGCACCACACACATCTTTCTTTTTTGAAAAAGAAAAGTGTTTGCGCATTAAATGGAAACATAAATACACCCAACCCACGCACGAAACAATGCCGAAATGCAAAGTAGTGGGTTTTACTAGTGCCGCCATCTTTCGCCCCTTTTGTGCTTGAATCTTTTTGCCTTTGATGTATGCTGAGCGATACAAAATGCAAACATCAATCGTTGATTCCTTTTTTTTGGCTGCGGAAGCACGGAGTACTTTTTCGTGTGATATTTGTTTTTCCTTTTCCATCTGTGGGTGAATCTCGGAATGGGAAGAAAAAAAAAATTACCCCTTAATTTTTTTCCCTTTCCATCTCTGCTACCCCCCATCGCCCTCTTAATCCCGATCTAGTGACAACTCCGATTATCAAGAGATTTTTTCTTCATTTGGCTACAAAGGGTGGTTCCATTTCTGTTAGAGAAAAAAAATACCCATACATTTCAAAGAAAACAAAAATCTATAAAAGAACCCGCCGGATTATTTGCTGTTAATTTCCAAAATAAACGAAAGCACAAGTGCCAATGAAAAAATTTTCTTCTGCTCGTTAAAACTTGCCCTGTTTAATCAACTTGGGTTGTGTTGTTATTGTTTTTGTTTGTTCAACATGGAACTCTCACTTTCGACATTTGCCTTTTTGCCTTTTGCTCTGTTTGTCGTCCATCCTCTCGTTCTCTCTCTCTCCCACTCTCTCACACTTGCCAAAGTTGGTTGATTGCAAAATAAAAGACACGTCGAGGGTTTTTCTCTTATTGGTGATAACATAAATAATCAGGGCTAAACATTCCTCTTTATATCTTTTGATCCATAAGATAAATATAACACCACCAACAATACAGACAGAGGAAATCTGGGATGGCCGACGCATGTCGACGTTTTTTTTTCTCTCTCGCTGCCCTGGCTGGAGTTTGTCTGGGTCCTTTTTTTTTGCTTGCCTTGCCGCGATAGGATTCCTCTAAGCATTTATCGGATGAACATATCTCAAAGTCCAAGTGAAATAATACCTGTACTGCAACTTCACCTCAGGTTCCATATAACTTTCATCGACCTGGACAAACAAACTCTGCAACTGGTGATTCACATCTCTCACTAGATCACTATTGTTCATGTTCATCAACTTCCTGATAAATTCCCTAATGAAAGACCTGGCATAGTACCGTTGACTGAAAGAATAACGACGCGTGTTGGCACTGCTCCCACCAGCAGCAGCAGCATGTTGTGCAGTAAAGGAACTGGAGTGGGCGTCAATCTGATGGATGGAGTTATAGTCAATGATCAAATCAGTAGCACCTTCTGGATGATTCAAAATAAAGTCAACTTTGATCAAGTACCACAACAAGTCTTTGTACAACTGTGCTTCGTTTCTAACCTGTTCATATCCAAAGACCTGGTACGAGGAATTCAAGTATCTCATCTCGTGTTGACTGATGTTGACAATGTAGGACAAGTCAGCATTGAAATATGTAGTTGGATAAACAATATCGTCGGGAGAGTTCAGAACACTGGCGCCACCACTGCCAGCTACTGCACCGGGACCAGAATCTGAGGAAGAAGCAACAGCTCCAGAAGCAGTACCACCACCACCACCACCAGTGGTTACTGTAGCTGTGTTATTTGCTGTAGAAGGAGTACCACCACTCACGCCAGCAGAAGTAGAACTGTTCCCACTGGACCCACTAACACCACTGTTGTTGTTCTGGTTTCTGAATTCAAGTGACAAATCAAAGTTCTTGTTGATGTAAAACTTAAGGATAGTAATTGTATAGATACAGTTGACCAACACTGTGGAATTATTAGCTCTGTTGTTCTCAATAAAACCATTCAATTTCTCCAAGACTTTGGCAAACAACTTTGCTTGATTGTTCATCACGATCTTGTGGTAATCCGTGAGTCGGTCTCTCGTTATGGTCAAGTAGATACCGTATAATATCAACACCACACTAATCAATAAATGCTCAAACAATTGGATATTCTCAACACCAACCAAAGAATCCTTAATTTGCAACCATTTGTTCAATTGCTCGTGGGTCAATTGAGGAAGATTGGGTGACATTTGTCTGGAGCAACTCATCAAGCAATCCAACAAGAAACTATCCTTATCTGAGGCCCTTAAGCACAAAGTAGGAACAATGCTCTTCCAAATATCGATCTCATTGGTGAGATCTAACAATGTATAGTACTTTTCATTCTCAATCAACTGGATATAGTTGGAGATGTCGTACCTCAATGGTAACATACTGGGCTGGTTGAAACTCATCTGAGGATAGTCAAACTGCTGAGACTGGTGCTGTTGTGGCATCTGCAGTAGACTCTGAGGTGGTATTTGCTGCTGATTCTGATATTGTTGTTGGGATAGTAGCTGCTGTAGATGTGGTGGGGCTACGGCAGTCAAATGTTGGTGCAGATTAGACATTGAGTGGTGGTGTGGGTGGTGTAAGAGTGGGAATTGTAAGCTGGAATGGTGGTGTGAGGATGGAGGAGGGGCGGATAATGAATGAGTCGGAGGGGGTGGTGGCTGAGGAGGAGGAAGAATCAGCAGCTGAGGCATTGAATACTGCTGGTGTAAATGAGCCGTTGAGAAATTGGTGGTGTATAACTCATTGGTGAAAAAATCAGGGTTGAAAGGGGTGGTGTTTTGCGAAGTCAATTGAGCCATAAACTGACTGTTGTCTCTCACGGAAGAAGGTGTGGATTGTAGTGGTTGTGATGGTTGTGTCGGTTGGTGATCGGTAGATGGACGGATAACCGACAAGGAACTGGACGGTGGAGCTACACTTCTCGAGGACGACGAAGATTTTCTATCAGACGTGGAAATGTAGGAATTGTAGGTATCTTCTTGGAACTGCAAGTCGGATTCTCTCAAGTCAGCCTGTGAATGTAAATGCAAGTAGGGTCTATAATTTCTCGTGTCATCATATAATGAAGCAATGGTAATCGACTGGTCCAATATCCTATGTCTGTGTCTAATTGGCCGTGGTTCCGGCATAAGTGGTTGCTGTTGTTGTTGTTGGTGGTGGTGAAGCGGATGGAAATGAATTGATGGAGTTCCTGAATGTGAATGTGATGGTACTAGTTGCTGTGATGGATGTTGTTGTTGTTGATCAATGTCACCGTTCTTTGGTTTGTGTTCGTCTGGGTCGTAGAACGTATACTGAGTGAAATTCAACCTGATGCCTCGATAACATTTCCTATTGGACTTGATACAATTCTTGCAGATTGGTTGCTGTTCGTCACATTTGATGTGTCTATCTCTGCAGGTGACGCATCCCGACCTGGTCCTGCTTCTCTTTATGGAGGGATTCAATTTCTTCTTTGCCATGGCAGAATGGCTCTTGTAAGACTTGGGAGTATTTCTGGTATTGCTGTTGGTAGTCGTTTTGGTACAAGGGTTACTTCCTGGGAGGTATGGTGGTAAAAGCTCTGTAACTTTTGACAGACGAATAGGCTGGTTGGTTGGGTTGAAGTCTTTTTTGTTTTCAGACTAGTAGTACAAAAGAATGGTGGATTCTTAGTGAAACAAGTTTTTCCTCTGTATCTGGATGTAGTAGTCGTAGGAGTAGTGGATTTTTTTGCTGTAGGATTTTTCTTTTTTCTTTGTTGATTATAATTGGGGAACTGTGGGAAAAAGGGAACAAAAGAAAAATAATATTTTTGGGGCCAATTGGGAATACGAGAGACTATAGTGATAACATGGAAACACTATTCCTTCTGAACAAAAGGTTGGATAAACTTCCCCCCAAAAGTGGAATGCAGTTGATAGACTAGACTATGTCTTTGATTTTTTTTTTGCAATTGGTAGAAGGTGGGGGTTTTTTCTGCCTGGTTCTCTCTCTCTTTGTCTCTCGCTCACTTGGTCGTGGTAGTAGTACGGGAAGGGTAGATTGGTAGTAGGTAGTAGGTGGAAGGGGCGAAGGAGGAGTAGGTTGTTTGGTGATAATTTAAAGGGTTGTAGTGGGGGGTAGGGGGTGGGAAAAGAAAACCTAAAACGAAGATAATACAATGAAGGGTAAGAAAATAAAAAAATTTCAGATACTGGGTGGTTATTCTGTTTAATATTTATATGAAAAAAATATAGAAATGTGTGCTAGTAGTAGTTTGGGTTTGTTTACTTTTTTAGAAAAAAGAAAGAAAGAAAGATTAGACTAAAGGAAAGACTTGTATACATTACACTCGTTCACTCATTCATTCAATCCCATCTATCCAAACCATTTATTAAGTATTATTATTAATATGTATGCATGCATACTATGGTAAATTCCTTTTTTTTCTTTTTTTTTAACTTTGCTTCTGGAAATTTTGGTAGAAGTAGAAGAAGGTGAACTTGTAATTAGTCAACTTAATGCTTACAGTGTGTGAGTGCGAGTGTGAGTGTTCTTCTTTGTGTAGTGCATATATGTGGGTCGGGTCATTTGCTTCATATGTACAATTGCATAAATTCAAACAAGACTTCCTGCATAGGCTCATTCATGTACCCAGGTTTAAACAGACAAGCTTCAAGTAAGCACTCTGCGCTTTGTGCAACATGTAGCCATGTCTTTGCTTTCCCAGGAGCTCAAAATGCCAAACCGCTTCAGGCGAGTTTCTCTCCCACACCTGTCACACACACACACACACACACACACACATGTGCCGCCATTCATAACACTTGCTCAGTCGGTGGCAATTAACTCATGGCGAAGGCGAAGCTAAGCTACACTGTACAAACTTAATTTGTACTATGACGTTTACTTGCGTTTGCCAGTAACAAAGGGCCAGTGGGCGGGAGCGAAGAAAAACTGGCGTGGAGAAAAACTTAATACTAACCTAATCGACTCCTTGTCAAAAAGTTAACTTTCCCTCTGCTTCGGCTGTAGTTTCTGAATTACTAAGAATAAGTAATCCGCTTACCACGCATGGTACAAGCACCCAATCACACACTACCTCCCTCCCTCCTTTATCTATCCCACCATGCTTCATGCTGTTCTCTATCGGCAACTTAACCGGATTCACAACGGTGCCCAAGAAAATGCTGCGAGCACCAAAAAAAAAAAAGAAAGTGAGTGCATAATCGGTTTTTCCGATCTCAAGGGATGATTACTTAACACGGCCCATGTGCAAAATCTGAGACATTTCGTGGGGAGAAGGAGAGACATTAGCAAAACGCCTGACCGATATTGAGAGACACGAACCAGGTCGGTTCGAAAAGTACATGAAAAACCTGAATCGGTGAGTGAGTGACTAGCTGCCGTGTGTACGCAGTGAAATATTATATTCTTCACATCGTGTTCGTGTTTCGATTTGATATGTTTAAGAGCAGGGGCAGCTTAACCAGGAGGCAAAAACCACAACCATGAGAAGCTCGATACAAGGTCGCTACATCTTGCATTTTCTCTGGTATTTTTGCCATTTTGTTGATTTCGCCACCAGCTTCTTGGGTTGCACTTCAAGGAAAGGCTCGAGAAGGAAATATCTACTGGACAATCCCCAATTCGCCGTGCTAGTGGGACACTCATATAGCTTACATTCCTCCTTTTGCATCGTTTAAAATTTAAAGTTGATCACATTGTCCCTTCCTGCCTCCCTCCTTTTTCTCCTTCTCTCAACCCCCTTCTGCAGAATGTGTGACAACCAAACGAGCTATCGGTTGAACAAAAAACCCACTTCAAAAAAAAGGAAAGCAGCCTCCTCCCGGAGAAGGTAGTGCAGTGCCTGGTGGTCATAACGTTGGACCCACCTTTAAGAAAAAAGACCATTCTATACGCCCTATGTACAATAAACTAAAAACCGTAATTAAAAAAAGGAAAGGAAGTGTAAAGCTCAGTCTCGGAGATACAAGAAATGGGCCAGATTTGAATAATAGTCACCCGCTATTTTTTTTCTCTCTCTTTCGTACGGTATCCACACGACCCTGACTTGTGGGTGAGTTCCGGAAAAAACTGAAATTCATCAAATAAAAAGCAACTCCTTCCAAATCAAACACCAAACTTGCAGCCACAGAACAATGCGTTGTCCAAAGAGGCAATGTATTGTGAGAAGTCGCTAGATGTTCCTCAATACCATTACTCTCTCTTGCAGCTGACTCCACTGGCTAGTGTTGCATTTGTCTCACTCCTGCAGGTGTCTATGACACAAATACTTCATGCGTCTGTGCCTCTGTACTGGGGCGGGAAAAAAAAGCTGAGTGCTCCCACAAGCCAACAAATTTTTTTTGCGTAGGAGTAGGTTTTAGATTCTCCATTTTCATTTCTTACGTGGCAAAGCTTTTAGATTTTTATTTTTTTTATGTGTGTTCAACACAGGGTCATCTTCGGCACATCTTGCATGATTTGCACCTGGTATTGGACGTCGAAGCTAAAAAACCCAATCCTCGACGTCAATTAAAAAATATACACTTTCTGAGGATCAAAGTTACAAAAGAGCGGTTGGCACACATGCTTTTTCGTCAGCTTTGGTTAGATCATTTTTGGTCTGTGTATAAACTACCTTTTTTCAATGACTTATTTTTTTAACTTGTGGGTACCTTTGTCTGTAGCGTGATTAGTAATATGAAAATCTAAACGGTTGGTGGGGGTTGTCTCTCTTCATGTAGGCGTTTCACGATGAAATTTTAGACCTCATCAATGGACAAGAACGACAAAGGTGAATTTTGCCATACTTTCGCTATCATTGCTTTCATTGCATTTCACACCAGGCAGGTGCTGTTATTTAATTTTTTATTTAGCGTTCGTTATTAGTGGAAAGTGAATAAGCATGGTTATGATACTCGCAGTGGGTTGATTTTTGTGCGACACACTATATGGGTGTGGTTTCTCTCGGCTGAACCAACCGAAGCGACAGTGTTCGACCAAACAAAAAGTGTAAAAACAGAATCCTTGCCCCCTTTTGTCAAAACATCCAACCCTCAAACCCTACTTCGCACGTCCAGATATACAGATAGCATAGGAGAGAGAGTAGGTATTAACGAACTGCATCTAGACCTATGCTGGCACAACCCACTGACAAGCAACCGGGAGGTAAAACAAGGGGTAAAGTAGGGCCCACATCTCACAAGGAGATAATGCAACCCAGCACCTGTGTGTGTGTGAGCATGTTTCATTAGTAAGATGATAACTCAGCAGGGGGGGTGTATTCCTTTTGCAAATGACTTTTTTATAACCGACCATTATTATAACTGTGCTGCTGCTGGCGGTGTGTGCCTACACAAATACACACCCATTGAAACAATCAGCAGAAAAAAACGATGATGTCGCCCGAGAAATTTTTAAGTCATCTTGCATATCATACATAATATTATATTTGCAGGAATCAAGAAACAATAACCAAAAACACTAATGGTAGCCTATGTAGGTGTGGGTGTAGGAGTCAATCTACACACATATGCATGCTCTTAATAACCCTTTGAGTCGTTAGTTTCTGCCCCCCCCATTTCAAGTCTAAAGAACAAAGAACAAGTGCAAGTTATGCACAGCATCTAAACACCCCTTCAAAACCACCATTGCAAGATACTTTGGGTTATGTCGATGGGATCGTTTTGACTTTCTTCAGTTCGTCTAGACAAACCATCTCCCACGCAACCAAAAAAAAAAAGAGAGATACCTGGTACTTGATACAGACCAGGGTAGAGCAGGATTCGACAGGGTCATCTAGACTTGCCAAGGGCTTAAACAACTACATGGTTTCTGTTTCTTACAGCATTCTTCCCCAAACGTAGCTCTCGCATTCGTTCTTTCTTCAGGCCAAGATGTTTTGTGGTTTGTGGGGGATACCAAAGATAACTATGCTGACAAACGTTTGTCATGTTGAGATTTTAGACCCACAGTATGTATTCCTCGTCTTGGAATTCTTCTCTTTGTCCCCCCATCCTCAAGTCAGCTGCGTTCGTAGGTCAGTGACTCAGAGGATCCTCCACTTTGCTCTAGATTGGGAAATAAAGTGCGACTGGTGGGTGCTGAGTGAATTAAAATCGAATAGTATTTTCTTGATCACTAAAGTTAAAGTATAGCCGTTGGACATATCTGTATCTGTTGCAGATGATCCCTCGAACGAGAGACAGAGAGGTTGTTTCTTTTTTTTCTGTGCCTTTCTACACGTTTTTTTCCTGCATCATGCCACGTCTGCCCCCCCTCCCCCTCCCCCCGTTAGCAGTCGCCGCAGAGGGGGGCACGTCAGCCCGGCGACAATAAATAAAACAAGTGACTGCACAGGGCGCCCACCGGGCCGGAGTCGAGCAAAAAAGAAACTCAGGGACTGCAAAAACGTCGTGTATGAAAATGAACCAGAAAAAATGCCTCGACAAAGAGAGATAAATCGAAGCAGGTAGTGTTGTCACAGGTATCGGTTAAATATCTCTATTGCCGTGTTTTTTAGCTATCAGAGATATAGCGAGTACAGGAGTTAAATTGCTGTTTTTTAATGCACCTTCGTACGTTCCTTCGTGGTTTAGCGTTGACACTAAAATTATCTCTCTCTGTGTAGGTGTGTGATCCAAGTTTGATGCTCTCCTCTGTGACCAAAGGTGCTTTTTAACATGTCGAGCGGGCTAAAAGTGACGCAACAGTCAAACCAGTCTTTTGTGTGTGAGATAATGGTTGCTGATTCGATGGCTGAAAAACCTGAAAATTTCATACTGGATCACAAATGTCAAAAAAAAAATCTCTCGCCCTTTTCTTGTTTCTCCTTTCGATACTAAAACAAGAATCGAGGGGGAGCGCAAACCATGCTGAATGCAGACAATCCAAAACGGCAACACGTTTATTATTAGATATTCATCTGTCTGTGAGACATACACACAAGCAGCTGGAATGAAACGGTCTAAAAATCATCTGATTGTTTTTGGCATGCACTAAAAATCAAAAAAGAAAAGCAGGAAAATGTCCTAACCCAAAAACTCAAAAGAGAATGAAATCCATCTCGGCATCCTCCCCGAACACTTCCAACCACACAAGCTAAATTCCCAGTGTCTTACGTCCTGTGCATATGCAACTAAACTGAACTAAACTAGCCCATTCTGAAAAAAAGAAGAAAAATAGACAATGGCCAGGCAATGCTTCTCTTTCGGTCGTTCTCTAACGACTCTCGTTTGATTTACCCGCTAGTAGCAAGTTGCAGCTATTACCTCTTCAAGGATGCTCAAGTAACTATACCCGACCATGTCTATCAATTAGTCAATCAACCGACATATCAAGAACGAAGGGGTTTTTTTTCCATCGTCTTATCTCTGACTCAACGTGTGTGCAGACGTCTTTGACTTTGGGCTTCTATCAAAGGATTCACAACCATACTTCCTTGTGATAGCATCTCTTCCTCATGGGAGATACATACGCAAGGCGTAACAATAAGAAAAACCAAAAACCTAGAACTGCGGCACTGTTTGCAACATTTCGCGTAAAGTTTCTCCAATATCTCGCGAGTGTCTTGCATAAACTTTCTTAGTTCCAAATTGAGCATTATATTTTCGGGCTGATCTTTGGATTGTTATTTGCCATTGGTTCGTGTATTGCCGTCCGTTGATAATGCTATCGTACACGTTTGTGAGTGTTTTTGCCATCGCTGGCTGGCTCCTTGCCTTCCCATTGTCTAATTTCGCTCAAGCCGCCAAGAATGCCTTGTATATTGTTGTAGATTGAATAGGAGAGATTTACTTTTTTGGGGTTACGATTGGACAAGCCTGATAAGCAGATACGGGGTGTCGGTTTGGGGCGATACTGGCGGAGTTTAATCTCCCTGACTCGGGACGTTGAAGTCATCAACTGATGGGTAAGACCTAGCACGATTTGGAGCCGCGCAAGTGTGCGAAATATACTTCCATGTTGAGAATCAGGGGAAGCTGGTGGTTGTTGATGATACACACGGCAAAACCTTTTTATTCAAACCTTCACGCCAACCAAACCGACGATAAGGCTCAAACGTCCACCATCCAACGAACCTCACTCAGACATCCAACAATGCATGTCTGTATGTGCGTTGGCTTAGGAAAAACAGAAGGTGACGGCGACGGCGGGCACGCGCATATTATGTAATCCTACATGCTGAGCACTGCAGAGAATGAAAGAATGAGTAACAAAAAGAGTAATCCTCTCCGCTTGGGAAATGCATAAAATTCTAAACCTCTTGCCTGAACATCTATTTTAAGGAATAAGGATTGCCAACGACCATCAATAATGGGCTTTGGTAGTTGATACCAAAGGCACAGCGATAACTAAAACAACAGGAGGTGCATGAAAATGGGACGATTTAGCTGTTCGTCTGTTAACTTGCTGTATTTAATTTAGCGCCTTAATTAGCCAGCATGTAACAAAGCACCCAAACTGGGACACAGAACCAAGGGCGTCCTCTTTCTCTCTCTTTTGTGACGGGGGGCCGCATGGGCACATATTTCTTTATGAAACAAGCTAACCGTTTACCGAGGCATGTATGCGTGCATAGATTGCGGCCATGAATGAAGCCCTGGGGAACCATATGGAAGAGAGGCATTCTTCTTGGTGTTTGAGGCATATGTAAAGCCATGTGCTGTCTAAAAAAAACCATACATGTAGTTGATTATGGAAAGGGAGATCGGGTTCGTTGGATTGATTCCGGTTTCTTCTTCCCGCTACCATCACACGCTTCCCGGAATGGCGAGCCTGGAAGTGACCAACGTTCCGGACCTTGGGTTATATTCAACCGAACGTATCCTTATCCCCGTGTCCTAACCCTAGCAAGGGGAGGACGGAAACGGGACACGCAGTTTTCATCTTTTACATTACCTTCTTTCTAAGTAACAAAATACGAAAATTATATCTCTTTATCTCCCGAGCGAAACTTCTCTGCCCTGTAGTATCGCTTCTTCTTGATTGTTCTAGAACTCGCACATAGAATAAATTTTTCCACAGTGCGTTCCTGTAGTTAAGCATTTCTACATTTCCGAAGCTCACTCCCTTCACTTCACGCGCGCGCTGCTATTTCGTTTTTTGGGCGGTGCCTTTTCTGTACTTGCGAAGAAGAGATCATGATCAAGATGATGAAGGCAAAATAGTTGATTACTAAACACCTTTGATGTTCAATGGATTAATGGTGATCAGGTAGAACTACAGAAAGAAGTGGCCTGACTTTTATTGCTTTTTTTTTACGCTAGTCAAGTACGATAGAGTAAGCTTCTCGAGTTATCCTTGAGGGCGGCCTGGGTCCATCAGCTCTTTTTTTGCTCGAGATACCTGACCAAAAAAATATGAAAATCATCATTGTCAGTAGTTTATAGGAGATAATGTCAGGGCGGGATGAGACAACACAACACGTGAGTCTCAAAGACATCCCCCAAAATCCCTGGATGTTTGTCTCCAATTGAGTCCCCCTTCTTGTTGTTCACTGGAGCACCGGCCCACATAACCTTAAATCACACACTTTGGTGAAGGAGTGGGCTCGGCGCTAGCTTTTAATTTGGCTACAACCTTAATTTCTCCAGGGAAGGGATATCCGAAACATAGGCTGTTTTATCCACGAGTCGTAATCCCTGGGATTCTGTTGGCATTGATACCGGTTCCTTGTACTTCTATCTTCGACAGGTGTTAAGAATTGCCAATGATTATGGTTTTTTAACCTGATGTTTTTTCTCCTTCCCCCCTCTATCTCTCCTTGATCATTTTTTTGATCCTATCGTGCATCATTAGTCTTTCAAAAATCTAGTCCCCGATTAAAACTCTCTGTTCCTTTGTGTTGATTATTTTTTATTATTTTTTACTTTTGTTACATTTCTTTTTTTGTTTTTCTATTTTGCACCCAAATTCCGAAACCTGTCGTCAACAAACACCAACTAGTCAGGCAGTTAGACCCAGCCGTTATCCGCTACCGTGACCTGTGCTTATCTGCTATTTACTAACAAATACCATGGGGGTACATATACCCACTGCGGATATCTACAGCCCAAAACATAATTTTAAGGTTTTGCAATGCACACATAACGCAAACACGGGGTTAAAATACACTCAAGGGAGAAAGCTTATTGCTAAGGTAGACACAGAGCGTGTAGATAATGGGCAGGCTTATGGATTCTCGATACTGCCAGCCAACACCAGCGTGCTTCCTCGATCAGACGTCCAGGCGCTGTTGATCGCTGTAATGGTTAGTTTCGCGTGGGAAGGCCTAGACCTGACAAATGTAAGACAAAAATCTGTCAAGGGTGTGTCCACCTGCAGTAAAAGTGAATCATGCACACGCAACTGTCTAGTTGGGGTCGTTTGATTTGTTGGGAGACTTTTTTTTTCCCGACAAGCGATTATCGGTAATAAAAAAGAGAGAGGTGTGGTTCTCAACATGTGTGGATAGCATCACGTGCTAGTGGGGGCAGGTGAAGAGGAGGGCCCACTTATCAACGAAGTGCTCTGTTTTTTTAGAATCGGTGTGCAAATGCGACCCAAAAAAAAGAAACTGCCACAAAAAGGCGTTGGAAATTAGGGGGTGAAAGAAGGGAATAAACAAGCAGCATCGAACCAGTGGGCCAAACAAAAAAAAGATTCCTTCCCATCAACCGACGGATATGAGAGCAAGCAAGAAGGTAAAGTAAGGCGGGTTCTGGGTCCGCCGAGAGTTGGCATACAAGCCTTCCATTAGACTGGATCAGGAGTTAGTTAGTGTTCTCGGTGTTTGCCCTTGTTTTTGCAATTCAGGGGGGTACAAGAAGGGCTGGAACATACACCGACCTCAGAGTAGCAAATGGGTTTTTCCGTATCGACATTTTGTTTGAACCCACGAGTGGGATAGACTAAAAATATGGACAGAGAGGTAGACGGTGAATTTGTAGGTATAAATAATACGCCCCAGAGTACTATTTTTTGTTTTGTTGTTTGGGACATTCTTCGAGGATTTGGGGGAGGTTTTCTAGTTTATTTTTCAGTTACCACCCCCTGTTTTTTTTTTGTTTATTTAGTTCCTGCGATCTTGAAATTTCTGGTGAGCTGTTGGGTGAGCGAAGCGAAGGATTTGCCGTTTAACGAGCAGTTGCCATTGGCCCATTGGGCTCCCTAGGAATAAATCTAACGACTTGGACAGGGAGGCAAGGTCAAGGCTCTTTCTGAAAAGAAAATTTTTCCAGATTAGTTTATTCGTTTTTTTCTTTAAATTTTTTTGCTTCACAATTTTGGTTATTAAAGTTTTCTAGCCCAAGAAGTCCCAACTACCAACCCAAATAAACAATAGGGAAAATTTTTCTTTGGAGTTTGTGAGTGTGTGTATGGACTAGTAAAACAGATAAGTGCTTGCCGTCGTTTGTTCCGTCATCAGTGTCCTATCTACCAGATTTTGTTATTGATCACAATTTGGTTGTGTTCTAGTGAAGAGAGTGTCAGAAAAAGCGAAGAGATTTATCCGTACACACACAAATTTTTCCAAGTTTTTCAATTCGTATAAACAAAGGGGAATTTTATAACAACAGAGAGAGGGAAAATTTTTCATTCATTATAAGTTTTTCTTTTCTTTTTCTTGAAATTTTTCAATTCCCAATTGTGTATTTTTACTACTCCCCCCCCAGCTACTTGGTTCAACCAACTTTTTGAACAGTTTGTTTTCTTCCATTGGCCATCTCCAACCACCACCATCATCACTACCACCCAGCCATTGCTTCCAACACCACCAACGACTGACGTCATCCACCGAAGTAGGGCCATTTTTTTTTCCCATTGCTCACTCCCAGCGGTGTTCCCAATTGTACCACAACGCAAAACCACAGAGAGGGAAAAATAAAAGACAGAAAAAATAAATACAACAGAGAGTCAGAAAAGGAATCACCTGGGCCTTCCAGACCACAAAAGAAGAACAAGGATCACTACCAGAACAAACAGATCTCATTGCTACTACCACTACCACCCAGAGATCTTAGCCATTCCTATCACTGAGCTCATTACTACTACTATAGCCCACCATCCCTTGCCAACTGCCTACCCCCCTTAGCCCCTTGGTCCTTTTTTTGTATATGCGTCTACAATACCACCACTAAGAAAAAACGCAGCAATGAAGCCAACTAAGAAACCTAGTACATCCAGTTTGAGACAGCAGAACAACAGACCAACATTCAACAAGGACGCCAGTCCCTTCTCACCAGCTCCACATCCTCATAACCAAGGCTCAGATCCAGCGGATCTAACGTATACTTCGCAACGACAACAACAGCCACAACCACAACAGGAGGAGGATCCTCAAGGAGGACAGCAGGGACAAAATCAATTTACTCCTAATCCGATCGTGCGAAAGTCAACCACGGCTGCATCACCAACCGATTTCAATGCTACGCCCGTGCCCTATCACATGGTCATTACAAACATCCCCGGTCATGTAAGCGAGAGTGATTTGGCGCAGCTCATCAGCAGCCGCGTGGGTATCCCAGGCGGCACTTTTGAGGTTGACCAATTTGTCCCTGAGCATGACAACACCATTACAGCAATTTTAAAAGTTCCCGATTTGGCAACATCCAATAAAATCATCACTGCATTGCACGACACAGAGTGGGAAGGTAAGTTGTTGCAAATCACGGTGACGGTAGAAGAAGACCAGCCGGTGACATACCACCAGACGCTACATCCTCACGACAGCCGTCTATCGGGGAATTACAATTTTGGCCAGCCGATACCTCCAGCTGAGAACTACTGGAAACCACTGTTGTCCAGAAACACTTCTGCATCTTCAAACCATACCTTGTCGCATAGATCCTCGTCACTCGACTCCAGAAGGACTTTTTCAAGAACAACAAGCAAGAGTTCGGTATCTTCTTTGGGGATACCTTCAAAACGAAATTCGCAGAGTTCTTCCATAAGCAGCGACCCGTTGAATAGCAAGAAGCCGGTGCCCTCGTTCATAATGAACATGATACAGGGTAACGATGGCCCTGGTCCGGACAGAAACTACTCGATAGAAGGCGGATTGCAAGAAGAAGACGAGAGTGAGGCAAAAGAGCACAAACAAGAGCATACTGACCAAGAAGACGGCAATACAGATGACGAAGAAGATTTCATATGGGTTCCAGCTACAGAAGAAGGAGAAGAACAAGTTGAGGATTCCAACAACCTTATCAAAGTCAATGCAAAAAGGTTGTTTATCGGAAATGTGCCATACAGCTCCAATTGGTCGTCATTGAGGAATTTCTTGGTCAATAAGGCAAATGAGTGGGAGCCGGACAACAACATTTCCATATTAAGGGTGGAAATACCCGTGCAGCAAGTGCCTAGAAACGATTCCTACTACATGTTCCTGGCAAACAGAGGATTTGCCTCTACTCCGAAAAGCAGAGGATTTGCAATAGTCACAACAGGCGACAGACACTCGTCGCAGAAATTGATTGACCTATTCAACAATACAGACTTTGAAGGTAGGTCCTTGACAGTGAGGTACGACAAGTTCCCCGAGTTCAACAACTACGTAATGCAGCAGATGCATGCTCCTGGAGGCCCTTACCTTTCCCAACAACACCAGCATCAGCAACAACAACAGTCTCATCATGGCATGCAACTACCAGCACAACCACCACCACTTCCATATTTCCAACAGTACCCAACTTCACCCTCATCCACCAACCCAAGAAATCGTCAAAACTTGCCGCCATCCGCACAACAAGCCTCGAACCATTCCACAAGCCCTTCGTTGATTAGTTCCCTTGCATTTGAACGAAATCTGTACCAACGTAATTTCTACTATGCATCCACGGCAGCTGGAGGCAGTGGCCCTGGTGCTGCTGGCGGCGGTGCTGGAATAGGAGGAAATATTGCACCCCCCATCATGGCTGCAAATCAGAACCAAAATCAATCGCGACATCAGTCACCGCAAGTGCAACAAATTTCGGGGGCTCCTATACCGCATTTATTGTCCCCGGGAATCAACCAGTTCATACCACCTCCAGGTACTGGTGGATATTTCCAGTACCCTCAACAGCAAGGTCAACAACGACAGCAAATCCCACTTCCTCAGCAGCCTCAACAGGGCCAGCAGCCAGGTGGGGCAAGATCCCTTCAGTTTGCACCACCACCGCCCCACCCTGCTCAACAGCAACAAAGCGGAGGCGCGGGGTCTCCTACTTCGCAAACGTACATGTATTGGCCACACCCGTATTATAACCCCGGAACAATGTATGCACCAGCGCCTTTCCACCAGTATCAATACGCGGGATCACCTCAACACTACCAACAATTCCCACAACAAATGAACAATCAAAGACAGTTTAACCAACAACAGCAGTATCAACGCCAGTACCAGAACTCAAAAGAAACAACACCAACACCATCCAGAGGTTCCAGAGGGCCGCAACCACCAACCCAACAACAACAACACCAGCAGCCGCAACCTGCTGATGCCAACAATACAGTCAGTGAAGAGGAGAAAGCTCGAGACTTGATGAACTCCATAAAAGACTTATCATTAGACAAATAAATAGAGATATACGTTTTATTACTATGAATACAAACCGAGAGAGAACCGAGAATCCAAGATTTCCAATTCTGTGTAAGCTTGAAAGTAGTTGCAAATGTCGAAGCTGGTTGTTTTCTTGTCGTTTCCCATTTTTGTGGCGAGGATGCAACTTCATCTTCGTCATGTCCATCACGTATTCCACTAGCCACATTAGCCCGTGCACTTTCTACACGCTCGACATAATCTTTCGTCCATGAGCTGCGGCGGGGGCCGGGATGGTTCCGAAAGCTGAGGATGTAAAGATAACTCGATATCCAGAATATAGGCACCGCCGCTTTGTGTTTGGCGAAGCAAGGAAGGAAGTTACGGAACGCAAGTATACGCGAAGGCGAGGTGCTCAGCATCATACAAAAATCAAACAGAGAGACAAAGGAGAGAGAAGTAGTGCTGCTTAATGCGTGGGCGTCATGGTGACAAAGCCACAGAGGGTTATGAATTCAACAATGGTTTGAGGGAAGTTGTTGAAAAAGTGAGGAGTTTCTGGGATGTATGGGTGGATTCTCGGAATCCGAATTTATTATATTTCGCCTTTTCCGAGGTGGATTTGGGTAGTGCCCAGGGAGATTTCCGGTTTTGAGGTGGGGCTCGGTTATTCTTAACGGTTTGGTGTACCTATGTATGAAATCTAACGCACGGTTGATAAAAGGAAAAAATAATGAATCAGGGTACACAAACCAATGCAATATGGATAACAATGTCTGGTGGGTTTGGGTTAGAGGGCTCCGGTTAGAGTTCATGTGGTTACATATTTTGCTGGGCTTGATTTTTTAGTTTAGTTTGATTGTGGAATTGGCGATGGAATTGGGACAGGAATTGGCTTCTCTTCGTTCGTCCGTCAACATTCCCCAGGAGCACAAAGAAAGTCGAGGTTCACAACCGTTACGGATTTTAAATTCTGGGCCGTATAGCCTACCCAAGATATCCCGCTCCTTGACTAAAATAAAAATTACACACACAATAGACAAAGGGCAAGATGGTAAAAAAAAAACGTTTGTTGAGTTTTGTGGCTGCGGAAATTCGCCCCAATTGTCTGCATTGGCAAGGTATATTAACCCCCATTATTCGAATTCTAATAATAGACACACACACATATCAATGCATACATCTCTGACAACCTCATATGATGATGATTGTCTAATCTATTTCACTCATTCCATATGGCTTTGTGAACACACATGGGTGCCATGCTGCCGATACATACACACAGAACGACGAATTACTCAGAACTTATCAAGATATTACTAAAGCTCACACGCGATAATCACGCACACATCCACCCATCCACTCAGGTCCCGTACTCCCAAGAGTAAAAGCACCGTTGCTTGCTTTGCTGCTAGCCTATTTCCCATTCCAGTAGGATTATCCGAGGGCGATGGGAGGCACCGATGGAATTGAGTTGAATTTCAGCAACCCGAGCTTCCGCGTCAGACAATATCGATCGCCAAACACGTCATTCCAATGATGACACGGCACGGAACAGAGAACAAAGTCGATTCATGAGTTGTGCGGCACCGCTGAAGCTCGTAAGTTTTCTGTTTAGTGCCGACGAGTCGGTGGGAGTCGATGGCTAGACGTCCCGGGAAGATTTTTTGATGTCTAGTCAGGTGCCTTCATGCAGCTCAAACCCAATCAGCAGTACCGGTGCACCAAGTCGTGCCAGCACCAATCATCACCTTGTCAAACCAATTGACAGAGAGGTATGTCTGGTTGTGGCTGGACAAGAGTAAAACCTTTCGGAATGCCAATGGGATTAACTTCGATGAGTTTATCCGGTGATGGTAGTGGTGAAGGTGGGGAGAGGAGGAGATTACGGTGCTGCGACACCAAAGGGATCAAAACGGACGCGTTGCATTTTGCAGAAACGATGCGTGGTTGACAAAAGCGAGATTCAAGTAGCACGGTTTACATGAACGGGCGGTAAATGGTGTTAAGAAATTCTGTAGGTGAAACTAGGAGGAGTGAAGCTGGTTGATAGATGTCAGAGTTAGAGCGGGTCAAGTCAAGACGAGGTGAAGCTGTGGAGTGGAACCAATCACAAGTGGTAACCATTAAACAGAGTAAGTCAGGAGATGGATGGTTAGCACTTACCAAGGAACTGGGACGTTGTTCGAGGCGTCTCGTGTCACGACTGGAAATGTGCTGCCCAACAGAGAAATAGCAGTTGTTGAAGACGTATTTGGTTTTCGATACCCACCACTTTAAAAGTCCCAAGTCATACTTCGCATGAAGAGATTGGAGAACGAGTATTGTAATGTGGTCAAATGGCAACAGGAATTTGTTGTAAACAGAGTGTTGCAAAAGTGTTGCAAAACTTTTTTTGAAGTATCAAAAGTATAAATACACGAGGAGTTCTCCATTGGATTCTGACTCAGGAATACTTAGAATCATCTTTGACGATGGTTAGAGTCGATCAACTTTTCGTAGCCCACCAACTGGACCTTTCAACCAAAGATACCCTTTCATCT
The DNA here is from genome assembly GCA_030565125.1 of Candida pseudoviswanathii. Taxonomy (NCBI): domain Eukaryota; kingdom Fungi; phylum Ascomycota; class Pichiomycetes; order Serinales; family Debaryomycetaceae; genus Candida; species Candida pseudoviswanathii. Next base: position 38,002 of record JAJMBE010000079.1, on the reverse strand, counting down.
GTGATGATACTCCTCGTCCTTCAACACCCCCTAACATTGCTTGACTCCATTGATGCCACAGATTTACCATACGATCCACGCTATGTTTGCTCCCATTTTTTTGGACGGGTTCGCACTACCCGCAATCAAAAAAAAAATCCCAGGCGCCAGCGCACGACCCACGATTCGCACACACACCAAAACAACAACAACAACAACAACACAACAAAGCAGAAAAATAAAAAAACAGAAATCGAAGAAAAAGAAAAGAAAAAATTCATTGGAATTCGCTTTTTCATCACCAACAACAAAAGATACGCAACGACAGCACACACACATATATACATTAACTAGCCCTTGTTCTTGGATCCCATCGCACACCCTCCCTGTTGTTGGAAAATCAGATTAATATAATAAAGACACCATTATTACATTACTTGCTCATCCTAACCTTCCTCCCACCCCCCTTTGCATTCACAAATCTATTCCACTAACTAGTCATGGTTCATTATAAAAACCGATATTTGAATTACGTACGAAGAAAACCATTGGCATTATTAGCACCAATCACGTTGCTATTCGTGATCTACCTTTTCTTTTTCTCGTCGTCTGGGTTGACGTCTTCAAAACTGAAGTACCAATACAACAAGAAGTCCAAAGGGTGGTTTTACAAGAACAGAGACTCGATAATATTGAAAAACTTGCCCAAGAATCACATCAGCCATTATGACTTGAACAAATTGAGTGCTTCCAAGGACGCGTTGAACAAGCGAGAAGAAGTGTTGATCTTAACTCCGATGTCGAAGTTCTTGCCTGAGTACTGGGACAACTTGAACAAGTTGACATACGACCACTCGTTGATTTCTTTGGGGTTCATCTTCCCAAGAACCACAGAGGGCGATGATGCGTTGAAGGAGTTGGAGAACGCCATGAAGAAGTCCAAGAGGGACAAGAAGTTAAACTTTAAGAAGATTACGTTGTTGAGACAGGATTCAAATTCGTTACAGAGTCAATTAGAAAAAGATAGACATGCTTTTAAAGTGCAAAAGGAAAGAAGATCAATGATGGCATTAGCTCGAAACTCCTTGGTTTTCAGCACCATCTCACCATCAACTTCGTGGATCTTGTGGTTAGACGCTGACATTGTTGAAACTCCGCCAACTTTGATCCAGGATTTAACCGCCCACAACAAACCGGTTCTTTCCGCTAACGTCTACCAAAGATACATCGATTCAGAGACCAAGCAACCTGCCATTAGACCATACGATTTTAACAACTGGGTTGAGAGTGAACAAGGGTTGAAGATTGCTGCTAGTTTGCCAGACGATGAAATTGTTGTTGAAGGATACGCCGAAATGGCCACTTATAGACCATTGATGGCCCATTTCTACGACGCTAATGGTGACAAGAATGCTCAGATGGCATTGGATGGTGTTGGTGGTGGTGCTGTCATGGTCAATGCAGATGTTCATAGAGACGGTGCAATGTTCCCATCCTTCCCATTCTACCACTTGATTGAAACTGAAGGGTTTGCCAAAATGGCAAAGAGATTGGGTTACGAGGTGTTTGGATTGCCCAACTATTTGGTCTACCATCACAACGAGTAGGTAGACACTTAACCATATGTACATACATATACATATATTGCTTTGTTTTTTTGTTACAAAATTATAACCATAAGTAATTTGTTTATCATACACCCATCTCCATCTCCTTCTTCATCACCCTGTGGTAAACCCGCACAGTAGGCAAAAAAAAAAAAATTGCTACAAGGAAGAAAAAAAAAATCCCAAATCTCATCTCACAATAAAATTTCTTTCCCCTTTTTCTTCACTATAAACCAGAGTTATCACCACCAATAATGCAACTTTCATGGAAGGATATCCCGCCCGTCCCCACGTCTAACGACATGTTAGACATCGTGTTGAACCGAACCCAGAGAAAAACGCCCACAGTCATCCGTCCCGGTTTCAAAATCACCCGTATCCGTGCGTTCTACATGCGCAAGGTCAAATTCACCGCCGAGGGCTTCACGGAGAAGTTCACGGACTTGTTGCTGGGGTTCCCCAACATCAACGACGTGCATCCATTCCACCGTGACTTGATGGACACCTTGTACGAGAAGAACCACTACAAGGTGTCGCTTGCTGCTGTGTCCAAGGCGAAGACCTTGATTGAGCAAGTCTCGAGGGACTACAACCGGTTGTTGAAGTTCGGACAGTCGTTGTACCAGTGTAAGCAGTTGAAGAGGGCCGCGTTGGGTAGAATGGCTACGATTGTGAAGAAGTTGAAGGACCCGTTGGTTTATTTGGAACAGGTGAGACAACATTTGGGAAGATTGCCAAGTATCGATCCAAATACTAGAACGTTGTTAATTTGTGGATACCCTAATGTTGGTAAGTCGTCGTTCTTGAGATGTATCACGAAGGCAGATGTGGAGGTCCAGCCGTATGCGTTCACTACGAAGTCGTTGTACGTGGGGCATTTCGATTATAAGTACTTGAGATTCCAGGCTATTGATACTCCTGGTATTTTGGACCGTCCGACTGAAGAAATGAACAATATTGAAATGCAATCGATTTATGCTATTGCGCATTTGAGATCGTGTGTGTTGTATTTCATGGATCTTTCTGAACAGTGTGGGTTCTCGATTGAAGCCCAGGTGAAGTTGTTCCATTCTATAAAGCCTTTGTTTGCTAACAAGTCCGTCATGGTTGTCATGAACAAGTCTGATATTGTCAAGGCTGAGGATTTGAGCGAAGAAAAGCAAGAATTGTTGAAGACGTTGACTACTGTTCCAGGTGTTGAAATCATGGACGCTTCCTGTCACGAAGAAGAGAATGTCATGCAGGTGCGTAACCACGCCTGTGAGAAGTTGTTGACTGCTAGAATCGAACAGAAATTGAAGGGTACCGCTAGAGTGAATAACGTGTTGAATAAGATCCACGTCGCTAAACCACACCAACGTGATGACGTTGAAAGATTACCACATATTCCAGATGCCGTCAAGAGCTTGGCCAAGTATGATGTCAATGATCCAAACAGAAGGAAATTGGCTAGAGATATTGAAGCCGAGAATGGAGGTGCCGGTGTTTTCAACATCAACTTGAAGGACCAATATTTGTTGGAGGACGAGGACTGGAAGAACGATGTCATGCCAGAAGTCTTGGACGGTAAGAATGTTTACGATTACTTGGACCCAGATATCGCTGCCAAGTTGCAAGCTTTGGAAGAGGAAGAAGAAAGGTTGGAACAAGAAGGATTCTACGACTCTGATTCCGACATCGAGGATGAAGAAACTGCTGATATTAGAGAGAAGGCCGAATGGATAAGAAACAAGCAAAAGACTATGATCATTGAAGGAAGAAACAGAAAGTCGTTGAAGAACAAAGCAATCATGCCAAGAGATCAAATCAAGAAGAGCTATAGTGACATGGAAGAGCACATGTACAACATTGGTCACGACACTGACAAGTTAAGAAGTACTCTTGGTAAAGACAGGTCATTAGGCAAGGCTATTTCCGGAGTTGACGTCTTGAGAAAGAATCAAGGTATCAAGGCTAGTAAATTGGCCAAGAAGAAATTCGCCGCTACTCAGTCCGATCGTCTTAATGATGGTGTCAATGACGGTGCATTGAGATCACAGGCTGAAAGATTGGCTAAGATGCAAAGAAGAGAAAGAAACAGAATGGCTAGACAAGGTGAAGGTGACCGTCATTCGACCGCTGCATTGCCTAAGCATTTGTTCAGTGGTAAGAGAGGTATTGGATCAACAGATAGACGTTGAGGAGGTGGTGTCTCTCTCCCCTCCCCCAAAGTGTACATTAGATATTCCGTTTTTTATAGTTAATTAAAGTTCTAAGTCGAGTTTTTCCCTCTCTCTCTCTCTGGTATCGCGTGTGAGCACATCGCGTGAGGCGTGGTGTGCACTTAGTGCCAGATCGCGGTGGGGCCACCTTTGACAGGGTATCCCAAAGCTAATTACCGCCCAGCAAAACTTATGAACTGTGGTGATAACTGTAACACCTCAATTGTGGATCAAATACTATTCCCGTGAGTATAGGGTAACCTTGAGGAAATAAATACACGGGGCCGATATTCCACAGTTTTTATTTTTTGACATTTCTTTTTTTGAAGCACCAAGACCCACCAGAGAACAATGGGACGGGCACGGACACGGGAGTGTAGCTGAGTAATGTTGTGGTTACTGCAGCTTAAAAGAAAAAAGCTAGAGATCAACTGAGTAGTGAAAGAGAAAGCCGCGATATCGGAATATCGGACATGCAGACAATGATAAGCCTTGGGGAGGGAGGGAGTGAGGGAGTGAGGAAAGATTTTGTGTTTGAAGATTAAGGACTCCTACTCACGTATAGTTTCATACTGAGATGACTCACGTTTGCTAACGGGTGACAAGCACAGACACACATAAGGGTCGTTCTATATGTGTGGTCTGAGGCATTGAGCGAGAGGGAAGTGCACAACCATTAAGTCTAAAAAGGGGGCGGATAACCACGGAGGGAGGGTGTGAGAAGGATGTTTAGTGATTAGATTAACTGGACGATAAGATAAAGAGAGAGAGAGGTGTTTTGTGGAGACTATAACAGTAGTTGGAAAGAAGGAAGGAAGTGTCTAGAAGAGTGTCTTATCAAATGGTAGCAATAGATGCTATCGTAGAGAACAATACGGAGGGAGAAAATAGGCAGGTACACTACCTACATTGTGTGAAGTTGATCCCGCATATAAAGTGTGGATCAAATACTTTCGTCCTTGGCTCTTACTCCTTATCTTTTCAGAAATTGATTCTGCACACTACACACACAAAGTATTTCCCTCAAAAAGTTTCTCCAAATTTTTGTAGAGAACTCAAAGAATCAGTTTCTAATCAATCAACCAAACAACTAGTCTGGTCTTCACTTCTTTCTTTCTTTCTTTCTTTCTTTCTTTCTACAACAAGATTTCAACAATCTTTACCCAACTATCACCAACTTATTCAATACTCCTCTACCAAGACACCTCCCCCCACCCAATACCAGTGTGTCTATCTATTACTCACCTTCAACTGCCTCCCTTTTTTTCTCATTCCACACTTTTTCTGTCTGGCTGCTTCCCTCCCTCCCCCTTCTTCTTCTTTCTTCTTTGGTTGTAACTTTTTTTTTTCTTTGGTTGCTTATCTAACAAATTACAACAACCTGACAACCTGACAAACCATGGGTATTACTCAGATAATACCAGACGGCTTAACCCACCCTCACCACCACCATCACCATCACCATCACCACAACCATAGCCACCACCATCACAACAACAACAACAATTCCAACACCTTTGGTAGCCATTCACAAACAAATGCTGCAAATTCGTCTCCGGTATCAACCAGATCGTACACAGATTCAGCCAACACAAAATCATCCTTTGATTTTTCGGCAATACAGGCTCAATTACCCCCAAACACAGGCCCACCAGGCACAGTACCCGTCACTAATGGGTCCAGCTCTACAAACAACAAGAATTTAGGTCACGTCCCATGCAAGTTTTATCGCCAGGGCATTTGTCAAGCTGGGAACACTTGCCCATTCAGCCACAACTTGGATGGTGCTTTGGGTGCAGATAAAGTCCCGTGCAAGTACTTCCAGAAGGGTAACTGTAAGTTTGGATTGAAATGTGCTTTGGCTCACTTCTTGCCCGATGGTACACGGGTGAATTCAAAGAATTTCTTAGTCCCAGGCAGTAACCACGGCCATGGCAACAATAACGGGAAACAAAATGCGAGACGGTCTTCTTTCAACACGAACTATGGAGGTGGTACCCCTGCTGCTGCCAACACCACCGCCAACACCACCGCCAACACCACCGCCAACACCACCACTACCACCACTACAACGAAGAATACTGGCGCGAGTGGAACTGGTGCCACACCTCCTGAATACGAGAACTCGTTTATATCTTCTGACTATGCAAGTGCCATCCGTCCAACTAACAGTTCTCCTGTAAATGTTGTAACCAATGGAGGTGGGTTATCAAATCATGGCGTTGCAACCTTTATAAACATTGGATACCAACAACAACAGCAGCAGCAACAACAACAACAACAACCTCTGGTGCACCCACAACCACAACCACCACAACACCATGCCCCACAATCCATCCATTCACAACCATCTCAACAAGAGCCTATCTCGTTGAGTCTGATCACCCAAGAGAGCCTTGCACGTTCAAGTTCATTCAGCAGATCTGAGTTCAACTACCAGTTTCCACCACAGTCATCAAGCTTCCAGACAAAGTCAAACAGCTACAACAATGGGTTCCACAACACATCATCGAGCTTCCAGAACCAACCAAGCACTTATACAACCTCCACCGCTGTCAACAACAATAACCACTATCACCAAAGACTGCTTCTGATGCAGAACCTGTTGTTTGGCTCCAACTCCTATTCTGGCGCTTTTGCAACCACAAACACATCTTACAATGCCGCTGGTAGTTCAACACAAACATCACCATTTGCAAGATCAAACTCCATCAACTTGAGTGTCAACACAGCATCTGTTGGAGAGTCACCACCAGCCCAATATTTCTCTGCCACTTCAACATTGCAGACCACACCACCAGGTTACGTATCAAGTGCTACCACGCCAACTTCGAGATTCTCCTTTGGATCTCGAGTACCTTCACAAAGTTACCAAACGCATCCACAACACTCTAAGCTCTTTGGTAGCTATATTCCAGATCACAATACCAACTCTTCTGCAATTGCTGATGATGACGAGTTTCCACTTACGAAAACGGGGGTTATGTTTGATAATGTATTTTTTATGGACAACGAATAAAAAAAACCAAGAAAAGGGACATACACAAAGGATAGAACTTTCAAAAGAGATACACAAAAAAAGAGCTTCAAAAAAATGTTTTGTTATACATGTACACAAAAAAAGGGGGTTCATTTTCAGGGGGTCTGAGGATATATATAAGTTTGTTTTATTTATTATTTACTGTTCTTCCGGGTTTTATTACATTAGAAATTGACAAAAAAAACAAAATTCAGTCAAGTCCGAGTTTGATCAAAAAATATTATGTGTTTCAAGAAATGAATATATACAGATTGGTTTATTTTCTATCTACTTTAGTTATCCTTCTTGGCAGATTCCACGGCTGACTCTCTTGGATCAGCTCTGTAAATGTCAGCAGCGACAACCATGAACCTCTTTGCTTCTTTAGGGTTGGAGATATCGATCTCTGGCTTCAAACCTCTAATGTGATTACTCTCAAACAACTTACCCACCAACAAAAGCTCGTCACTCAATGGATCAAGTGAAAACACCAAGTTGTCCTCCACTGGTTGTTCCTTCTCCTGAACCACCTCTCCATCCTTCCCAAAGATAGTCATCTTTTGCACTGTGTTCAACTTCATCACGAACTGCACAAAGCAAGCCACCCCGTTTCTATCCGGGATGCTATTAAACAGGACAATCTTCGGGTCCTTCACAAGCTTAACCAATTCCCACTTCACAGATGAGCCCACAGGGAACGACTTACTTCTTGCATACAACGCCTCACCGACATGCAACCCACACGTATGGTCCAATCTCTTCTCCACAATCTCGCCCTTAGCTCTTACCTTCGGCTCGTTGCACGCCTCTGCGAATGCCTTGTTGGCACGTACGTACTGCTCAATCGCACGGTCCTTCCACAAGTCGAACTTCAACGGCACCCCGAGCTCTCGCTTGAACGCAACGATGCTGTAGGTATTCAAGGCAAACAACATGATACGGCGCATCAAGAGCTTAGGCCACGACGACACCGGTGCAGAGACGTACCTGGGTGGGATGTAGAAGTCCGTGAGGCATCCGAGGAGCTGTAATGGGATCTGTGACATGTCTGCTTGTGGTGCCTTCTTTGGAGATACGGTGAAGTTGGATTTGACACTCTTGGACTTCTTGTCCTTGGTCTCCGTGGAGGTGGAAGACGACGAGGTGTGTCTGATGAATTGGGGTGTGGTGAGGAGGGATGATCTGGGAAGGTGAGTCCTTCTGACCCCTAGGATACCTCTTCTAATTGGCAACATGACGATGGGGGGTGGGGGTGAAATGTGTAATGTAGATACCGTGATTGGATCAAAGGGAGCAATGGTGAGTGTAAAAATTTTCCATGTTTTGAGAAAGACACTGCGCGGGTCTTGGGGTCGTGTCCCCCGCACGATCATCATCATCATTCTGGATAAAACCTCCAAAGCCAAAAAAAAAAAATTTCAATCTCTCACCTTTTCGATGAGATAAAGCAATTATAGTACATCATTTCACACAACCACCAATGGCCGTCCAGAAGAACAAAGTTCCAGAAAAGGAGCGATTCATACAATGCTGCGGGGACATCTCTCTCGAGCTCGTTGCGTCCCTCAAATCCTCCAAAGATATCAACCTCAACGGTCTAATCACACGGTATGCCAAAAAGTACAAGTTGCGCCAGCAGCCCCGCTTGACAGATATCATCTCGAGCATCCCGGACCAGCACAAAAAGTATCTAATCCCGAAATTGAAAGCCAAACCTGTGCGTACGGCGTCGGGGATTGCTGTCGTTGCCGTCATGTGCAAGCCGCACCGGTGTCCACACATTGCATACACGGGGAACATCTGTGTGTATTGCCCCGGAGGACCGGACTCTGACTTTGAGTACTCGACGCAGTCGTACACGGGGTACGAGCCGACGTCTATGCGTGCGATTAGGGCAAGGTACGACCCGTACGAGCAAGCGAGGGGAAGAATTGACCAGTTGAGACTGTTGGGGCATTCGATCGATAAGGTCGAGTACATCATCATGGGCGGGACCTTCATGTCGTTGCCAATCGACTACCGTGAGGGCTTCATCACGCAGTTGCACAACGCATTGACTGGGTTCAACGGGACTAACATCGATGAAGCCATCGAGTTCAGCCAGCAGTCCCAGACCAAATGTGTTGGTATAACCATCGAGACCCGGCCCGACTACTGCACGGAGACGCACCTCAGCGACATGTTAAAGTACGGGTGCACGAGGTTGGAGATCGGGGTGCAGTCTGTGTACGAGGACGTTGCGCGCGATACGAACCGTGGCCATACCGTGAAATCCGTATGTGAGACATTTGCCGTGGCCAAGGACGCCGGGTACAAGGTTGTGTCGCACATGATGCCCGACTTGCCGAACGTGGGCATGGAGCGGGACTTAGAGCAGTTCAAGGAGTACTTCGAGAACCCCGAGTTCCGCACCGATGGGTTGAAGCTCTACCCGACGCTCGTTATCCGCGGCACGGGGCTCTATGAGTTGTGGAAACAGGGGCTTTACAAATCCTATAATGCCAATGCTTTGATTGATCTCGTGGCGCGCATCATGGCGCTCGTGCCACCCTGGACGCGTATCTACCGTGTTCAGCGAGATATTCCTATGCCGTTGGTGACCTCTGGTGTCGAGAATGGCAACTTGCGTGAGCTTGCGCTTGCGCGGATGAAGGATTTCGGCACGAGTTGTCGCGACGTGCGTACGCGAGAGGTCGGGATCCAGGAGGTGCACCATAAGGTTATACCTGACCAGGTGGAGTTGATCCGTCGTGATTACTACGCCAACGGCGGTTGGGAGACGTTCTTGAGTTACGAGGACCCCAAGCAGGATATCTTGATTGGGTTGTTGCGGTTGAGAAAGGCAAGCAAGAAGTATACTTATAGAAAAGAGTTTACGGCGCAACCAACGTCGATTGTTAGAGAGTTGCATGTCTATGGGTCGGTCGTGCCTTTGCATTCGAGAGATCCAAGAAAATTCCAGCATCAAGGGTTCGGTACGTTGTTGATGGAAGAGGCGGCTAGGATTGCTAAAGAAGAACACGGGTCGGAGAAGATCAGTGTTATTTCTGGTGTTGGGGTCAGAAATTATTATGCCAAGTTGGGCTATGAATTGGACGGTCCTTACATGTCAAAGAAGTTATAGGGTATAAGTGTGTGTCTGTTTTTTTGGTATTTAACTTGTCTCTCTCTATATATATTTATAATAATAAAAAATGTATTGTTGTATAAAATCTGAAGTAGTAATAATAATAATAATAAAAAAAAAAAAAAAAATGTATGATAAATAAACAAAAATAATCACCATCGTTATCATCATCATCAGCATGATCATCATTGCTGCGGACGATCATTAAGAAAGCCTCTATTAATTTGTTGTAACCCACGTCTATGCAACGCAGGCGCCTTGACCTTGTTTCTCAATAATGATTGAACACTTTCAATGTTAGCAGGAGGAGCAACCGCCGTCACTGTCTTGGAACCACTGTTAGATCGACTAACAGTTCTGCTCTTTTCGGCTTCAGCAAGTACTTCTAGTCTCTTCTTGACTGTTTCCGATAAACGAGCCTCTGCAAGTTGTAACTTCCGGTTTCTAATGTTAACTAACCACGGATGGTTGAGTAAGGAAGCATATGAAGGTCTCAAGTCTGGGTTCTTGTTAAGACATGATTTGACAAAATACTGTGCGTCTTTGGAATAAATCTTTGGGTCGAGTTTGGGTGGCTCTCCGTCAACAATTGCACTCAATTGCGAGAAAATGTTGTCGTAGGTTTCTGGCGGGTATGGATAGTGGCCAACTGCCAACTCTAATATGGTCAATCCCAAGGACCAAACGTCTGATTGAACTGAATATGTGGCATCGTCTGGGCTTAATGTCTTGATTCTCTCTGGTGCCATATACGATTGACAACCAATGTTTGTCTTGGCTAACGATGCGACCAAGTTACCAGACACACCAAAATCACAAAGCTTAACTTTACCTTGGGTGTTGACTAAAATATTGGTTGGCTTGACATCACGATGGATAATGTTGTGCTTGTCCTTCAATTCTCTCAATCCGAGGGTGACGGATTCTGTGATGTATGCCAATTCAAGCTCGTCCTTGACTCCCACGTTGCTGCCGAAAATCTTATCCAAAGACCCACCGTCCATATACTCAATGCACATGTAAACGGCACCTTCGACAAAGAATGCCCCGTAGAAATCCACAATGTATGGTGAATCACATTTGTGTAAAATGTCCAATTCCATTAAAATCTGTGTAAACTTGTTTTCATCCAACTCTAATCTCACCTCCTTCATGGCCATTAAAACCCCGGTTGGTTTATGCAACACCTTCAGCACGGACCCGTAATTACCATGGCCCAAGTCCTCCAAGTACTCAAACTCGTCAAACGAGATTCTGAACGAGGACCCGCTCAGGAAATCAATCCCTTTAGAATGCAACGATGCCTTACCGGCAAAATTCAACTGTCCTGACTTGATGTCAACGTATTTGGAATAATTAGCAAACAACCCTTGCAACTGTGGTTCCTCGTTTTTGGACTGGGGGCTATCTGATTTTGGTGGAGTTCTATTGTTGCCGCCGTTGCCCGAGTCGTTCAAATTTAGTTTAAAGTTTGGCTTCTTACGGTCGGATATTCTTCTAGATAACTCACCCGGTGTGCCCAGTGGAGTTGGGCCGTTGCCATTGCCGGGATCGCTTAAATTTAGTTTGAAGTTTGGTTTCTTGCGGTCAGATATTCTTCTGGCCAATTCACCGGGGGTGCCCAGAGGGCTCTGTGTCTTGGGGGAGGCCATGTCGGATGTTGGTGTACCTTTAGAACGCCCCTGTTGGAAAGCCATTAGCTTTGCTTGAATGTGTGGCAATGGCGCTGAAGAAGGTGAAATCAATGGTGGATTTGCTAGTGTTCCTGTCAGCACGGGATTGGCAGGCAACTCGACCGATGTGGGTGGTTTGGCACGTGGAGAGTCAGTCTTCAGTTCATCTGCAGATTGTGGTGTTTGAGGTGTTGCTGGTGGAGGTGCTGAAGGTGGTTTGCTTTTGGGCACACTAGTATTAATTTTTAAGTTATTAATATCCAATCCCAAATCCTTATCTTGCATTGTTGAGTGGGTATGTGTGAGTGTAGTGGGAGAAAATGAATGGATTAATTAAAGTGGTTATGGGTAGTGTGAGTGGGAGTGGGAGTGTGAATGTGAGTGGGAGTGGTAGTGGTAGTGGGAGCACCTATTAGTTGTACTTTAACTTGGATGGGTGAGATTGTGTTGATGGGTTGAGTTGAGTTTTGGTTAAAGCAAAGCAAAGTAAAGTAAAGTAAAGTATTAGTAAAAGAACAATAGATGGAAGAAAGAAAGAAGGGAAAAGTTTGAATTCCTTTTTCTTATTTATTTATTTATTCATTTATTTATTTTTCTCTTTTTCTCTTTTTCTTCTTCTTTTTCTTCTTCTTTTTCTTCTTCTCTGTGTCTCTTTGTCTCTCTGTCTCTTTGTCTCTTTGTCTTTCTGAGTGTCAGTTCTAGTGTGCCTCTATTTAAGTTCCCCCTGGTTATTTTGCTTTTTGCTTTTTGCTTTTTGCTTTTTGCTTTTTGCTTTTTGCTTTTTGCTTTTTGCTTTTTGCTTTTTGCTTTTTGCTTTTTGTTTTTTGCTATTTTTTTTTCTTTCTTTCTTTCTTTCTTTCTTTCGTTGTTTGATGTGTTGTTGTGTTGTTGTGTTGTGGTGTTGTTGTGTTGTTGTCTTTTGTCTCATTTCTGCTGTTTCTTTGTGTTGCCTGATTACGTAATTCCATGCGTTTTTATTAATGACACTGTCTCTCTGCCTCTGTCTCTCCAGCCAGTGTGTGTGTGTGTGTGTATGTGCACCAACCAGAAAAATTTTATGTTCTCGAGGCGTTCACTTTGCCCATCAACAATAATAATCAACAACTGCAAACCTCACCGTAATTCCCCCTCTCTCCCTCTCTCCCTTATTTTCTTGCCTCAATCATAAACTAAAAACATCCTCTTAAATCACTTTCCTTCTATTATTTTTAATCAGCCCCGTAATATGTCACTCAATCTTTAAGTAATAGAAGACCCCAGGAAAGGCTCCTCCTCTTCCTCCATCCATAGAAAATACTCTAATGTCCAATATTTTCCCGCAGGGGTAATGGCTAAATTTCCATGTCACAACAATGCTCAACAGACGCATCCTCCTCGTTCTCCTCCAATCACAGAAGCGGTATAACCGATCGCCTGTGTCTAATTCGGCTACATACTATACATGCAACAAACCCAACAAGCCTCAATGACAGCCTAATTTAAACATGAGTAACTACTCGACACACGGAGAGACACAATCAAGAACTGTTTTAGTTGACTTCTCCCTCTTCATCTACCTCTCATAATGACACGAAAACGGAGTCAGGTGCCACGACGGCCACAAAAGAACCAACATGCATGCAATTGCATTACACACAATTCCTTTTTTACCTGCGCCCCCATCTCTCGTCCCTCACTCCACTACACTGTAGTCTGCAAAAAGCGCAACAGGCATTTTGGGGACCTGAGACTTGGCAGAACGTCGTATATATCGGGCGACGGGTCACACCTCTGATTGGCAGTTTCATCTTCCTTCCAATGTCTTGTTTGTACGTGAGACGGTTATGAGCATTCCCTTGAATCTAATGATATTTTTCTTCGCTATTGTTCTGCCCCTATGGTGTGGGCCAGTACCAGGCGATTAATCTCAATCGAAATCATCTCATTAACTGACACAAGACGAGGCAGGCAGGGCAAGACACCCGGTCGTGCATGGTGCGTACGTGCAGATAGATTTTTTGTTGGGCTTATTAACCATGACTAATCCTCGCGTGTGTGTGTGTGTGTGTGTGTCTGTGTCTGTGTCTGTGTGGGAGGTCTAATGCTCCAATCTAAACATGCTTACCCGTGCCTACTCTCTTGCCAGAGTTGAAACGGGAAGCAACCCATTTTTGTCAGCGTGCTTGCGTGGTTATCGGCCGATGGTGGTAAAATGGGAAGTGTAGCCGAATCGTAAAATTGATCGAATCCAGCAATCTATCTCGTGTAGTACGGAAAGCCCTGATGGGGGGCTGTGTCAGTCCACATCACAATGTTATCTATATCGTTTCTACTTGCTTAGTGCTTGGTTGGTGTCGAAAAAAAGATGTGGTTACCATTTTCTGACAATTTTCACACAGATTCTGCAACCAAAAGAGAAGAAAAATGCAATGTTGTAAAAAATCAACTCTCACTCAGGCAAAGGAAAAAACTCGTAACTAAACGAAGACTTCCAGTCTGCAGACATACTCATCAGACAACAATGCTATGAATACAACCAATGATTCGACAGCCAGCACTACCTTCAATGCAAGTTCGGTAAACTGGACAAACAACCAAGTCAACTCCAGTTCGAATCTACGCGTACAAATCAACGATTATGATACCTACCAAACATTCGCCACACGATTAGACCAGTATTGCACACGCGTTACCCAAGTGCCCATAATACGAATCTACGGGTCTATAGCTATAGATCACGAGGCGGTGCTGTGTGAGGTGTCCCCAAGAAAGAAGAAACAGAAGATAGAAGCCCAGTCCTCTGTTTTCAACGTCGTCATACATGTGCATAACTTCTACCCATACATTTACGTCAATTACCACGAGACGGATTATGCAAAGTTGCAGGATGAGAAATTCATCGAACTGGTGATGTCCTACCTAGAGGCGGCACTCAAAGTATCGTTCCAAAATAGGAGGGGCCGCAAGAAGGGGGGTGATGACGAAGAGGAGGAGGAGGAGGAGGACGATAGTGATCCGCTTCCTGCATCTTCAAAAGTACGCAAATACATCGCCAGTGTCGCTGTATGCAAAGGCGTCCCCATCTATGGTTTCCAGGTTGGTTATCAACTATTCTACAAGATTTCTCTACTATCGCCACTATACAAGTCCCGTTTGACGAAATTATTCCAGGACAAGAAAATCTCGTTGTATAGATTTGGAGCTGAAGAAAAGGAGAATGTGATCTACCAGTCGGAGCCGCATTACGTTTATGAGGGCCATATACCTTATCTACTACAGTTTTTGACCGACTTCAATTTGTTTGGATGTGGGTGGTTGAACATAGATAAGGATTTTATTGCCGATGGAGATGCAAAAACACGTGGATTATATTTCCGATCCCCTATACTCACAGACCTTCACAAGAGTGGGTACGATCCCAAGCAGATAGACCAGTTGAGTCGATACTTATCGAGGTTCGTTACCGCAGACAATGTGCTCCGCAGTGGAGAAAGCAAGACGGGGCATTCCTTGCCGTTTAATCGGATTGGTAAGTCAATTCTAGAGATGGATATTACATCAGGGAGCATTGTGAACAGAAGCTGGCTAGTTCCAAGAGACCTTCACGATGACTTCACCGAAAGAGATGAATACAACTTGTACAAGGAAGCAGCCGACTCGGGTCAGCTAAAACATGGATACAAATACGACAACGAAGGACACCCGAGGATTTATTTGTCGTCCCTAAAGCAGATCTATAACGACTTGAAGTTCCAGTGTAGGTCGAGACACTCCCCGTTTGATGTTTCAACAGATGCACTACAGACATCCAAGGTGTCATATTTCGGCACACGAACTTCTACCTGGTCAAACGAACAGCTCAACAAAGACTTGTTGGATTACGTTGTGAAGTTAAATGGCCAGCTGAAACTAGATCTACGGCTGTTCTCCAGCAAAGTTCTAAAATCAAGAAGGCTTCTTGAAGACAAAGACCCGTTTGACCAGTTCCCGACTTCATTTCAGCTTGTTGATATTGAAAAGAATAAAGAGTACCATAAGTTCGGGATGAGATTTGATAAAGAGTTGATCAAGTGGGACAACTATGATGGGTTATTTACCTCTCAGCCGCCGATTCAAACGATTGATGAAAGTCACGTCACGGAACTGGTGCTATCTGATGTTTTGTCGTCTGATATTGAGTTTTCTGACTTGGACGTTAATAATTTGCTCCACATGGACAAGGATCAGAAACCCGAGCCGAAAGATGAAGTCAGTGACGAACACGAAGAGGAAGAGGAAGAGGAGGAGGAGGAGGAAGAGGAAGAAGATGAACACGATGATACGATTGACGATCAAGCTGAATTGACTCAGTTGCACCAATTTGATGAGAATATTGTCAAAGAAATGAGTCAGCTCAAACCCACAGCTATGTTAAACCACCTCGGCGTCGACCAGTTGTCTTTCATTGAAGATTTTTCATTCCCACCGACTCTTGAGCAACCGGTTATGAAGAACTTGAAGGTCACCGAAAACACTTACGAAATTCCCGTTCCTGAACAGTTGAAACCTGAAAATTGTGATCAAGCTTTCCAGGATTCGGGTATATTGAAGATCAACTACGATGATCCGTTCTATGACAATGTCACCGACGTACCCCCGCGTCCTTTGATTTTTGCAAATCAGAAGATTATCGTACCCTTGAAAGATCAATCGCTGGTACCATCGTTGGAAATGTCCAAATTGATTCAGGGTGAAGTTGGGAATACAGGAGCCATAAAATCAGGGGAGTTCCGAACATGGCAGTATCTTCCTGAACCACCGTCTAAGAATGAAGTAAAGACATGGCTCAGAACCGAGGAATCTAATGCCATGAGAAAGTACCTAAAGTATAGATCACAGATCGAGCCCGGGAAGTCACAGGGTAATGAATTTAAGTGTTCCTATAACTCCGAAAAAGTGTCTCGAAAACCAGACGAGTTCAACTATTTGACAAGTTTCCACGTCGAGATCCATGCAAATCCACCGAATGAGAAACTTAGTGTTGATCCCCTTCGAGATCCTGTTTCACTTATTGTATATTCCTTCGATGATGCCAATCACATGTTTGGACATTGCACTTTCAAGTCTGGCATATTGATGTTTAACAGGTCTGGAGGTGACAAAAAGCTAATCGAGAGATTGTCTGTTTTGTTAGGCAGGCACTTTGAAGTTTTCGACAATGAAATGGAAATGCTTGTCAAACTTGTCACATTAGTGGAGCTTTTTGATCCGGATATTTTGTCCGGGTACGAAGTGAATTCAATGTCGTGGGGGTACCTAGTTGAACGGTCCAGAGAGATTTTTGATCTAAACCTTATGGCCAATTTGAGTAGGGGTAATTTCAAAAGCAATGGGAAGTTTGGTGATCGTTGGGGGTATACACATACATCGAATATTGAAATATCAGGCAGGCACATGTTGAATGTATGGAGGATTTTGAGAAGTGAGATGAGTTTGACTAGTTACTCATTGGAGAATGTTACCTACCATTTGTTGCATCACACACTCCCAAAGTTTCCGAACTACCAATTATCTCAGTGGATTAAAAGCGGAAAGTTTGGAGATTTGTCGACCGTCTTGTCTTACTACATTCAGAAAGTCGAGACAATTCTCAAAATCATCAACGTGCGAGAATTGATTACGAAAAATGTGGAGCACTCGAGGTTGATTGGTATCGAGTTTAATTCCAATTTTTACCGTGGATCACAATTCAAGATAGAATCTATCCTATCCAGAATTGCCAAACCAGAGAGCTTGTTGTTGAATTCTCCTTCTAAACAGGACGTTCATGAAATGAGACCAATTGAGTGTATTCCGTTGATTCTCGAGCCCCAATCTAACTTCTACAAGTCTCCATTGGTGGTGCTAGATTTTCAATCTTTGTATCCCTCAATCATGATTGCGTACAACTACTGCTACTCAACATTACTTTGTAAGATGCATAATTACACACCTGGCAAGAATGATATTGGGTATCTCCGAAACTTGAAACTCGCCCCTGGACTAGTGGATCTCTTGATCAAAGAAGACGGCGTAAACATCTCACCAAACGGGTTTGTGTTTGTCAAGAGCCATATCCGGAAATCCATCTTGGCCAAGATGTTGGAGGAGATCTTGAACATCAGAATCAAAGTCAAGGAGGTGATGAAACTATTCAAGGATGACGCGGAGTTGACTAGATTGTACAACGCAAGACAGCTTGCTTTGAAGTTGATTGCTAACGTCACATACGGGTATACATCAGCAACATTCAGTGGTCGTATGCCGAATTCCGATATTTCTGACGCCATTGTCTCCACAGGCAGAGAAATCCTCAACAAGTCAATCGAGTTGATCGAGGCGGGTAACTACGGTGCCAAAGTTGTGTATGGTGATACCGACTCGTTGTTTGTGTATTTCCCTGGTAAATCGAAATCTGAAGCATTCAAGTTGGGTAAAGCAATTGCAAAAGATATCACTGATTTCTTCCCTGATCCAGTCAAGTTAAAGTTTGAGAAAGTGTATCATCCATGTATGTTGCTTGCAAAGAAGAGATATGTTGGATATTCGTATGAATATGAAGATCAGGAAACACCAAAGTTTGACGCCAAGGGTATTGAAACTGTGCGAAGAGACGGTATACCAGCACAGCTGAAAATGACGGAAAAGACGTTAAGGATTCTATTTGAAACAAAAAACCTATCCAAAGTCAAAAAGTATACTGTGGACCAATTCTTCAAGATTATATTCAACAAAGTGTCGGTCAAGGACTTTTGTTTCGCCAAAGAAGTCAGGTATGGAACATACAAGAGCGAGAAGCATTTACCACCAGGAGCTCTCATTGCTAGCAAGATGGCTGAAGAGGATCCACGAAAAGAACCACAGTATCGTGAAAGAGTACCGTATGTTGTATACAAAGATTCCTCGAAGCCATGGATCAAAGACCGGTGTATAACTCCAGAAGAGTTTATCCGGTCCTATCAAACCAACAAACCATACGAGTTGGACGCGGAGTACTACATAACAAGAGTGTTGATTCCACCCTTGGAGAGGATCTTCAATTTAATCGGGGTTGACGTGCGAGGGTGGTACAAGCAGATGCCCAAGAGCAAACATGGTGCCCGTCACCACGCAGCATGCGCTGGTGTGTGCGTTGTCTGCGGCAGGAGCGTGGACTTGGGCGGTGGTATTTGTCTGGCGTGTCTTGAAGACGAACAGCAGTTGTTGACGGACGTGAACATGACACACCACGAGACAGAGACGAAGATTATTGAGATTGAGAATTTATGTAGGGATTGTGTGCACAATTCTGTTCGGCCTGGCACCATGATCAGTGAGTGTGCTGATTATTGCACCAACGGCGACTGTTCCGTCTATTACAACAAGTCCAAGCTTGAGAACGAATCGAAGCAAATGTTTGCCACTCGTGATAAGATCCTACTTGAATGGTGATGAAGCCACAATTTATGAAAACTCGTTGTATACTGTACATTCTATAATACAAGTTTATATTTATTCCATTTCCGGCATTCCGTCGTCTTTCCAGCTTCCCAGGAACATATGCTTAGCATACGCCATTGGATCTGTTGAGCTCTTTGAACCCATTTGGCTCACATCGGGACTGAACGACGTTATAGGCAACACCAACACATCGTCTATCGCAATAGGCATCTGCATACCAGTAAACACCTTCCAATCAACAATATTATCCCACTTGTACTTTCCCGTGATCACTTCTGGGGCTTGCAAGATCGCATTCATGTAACTAAACACAGTATCCGTGAAGATCCCCGGGCCAGTCCAATTCATAATATCTCCGCCTTCATCCTTGCCCAAGACCTTCTTCAACTCGTTCCGCTTCTCCCTCGTTAACGTAATGTCCGTGATCTTCGTAATGAGCTCACGCAACATCGGATGACCTTTCTTCAGCTGGATCGTCCACTGACAGAACTGGATGCGTCTCGCGTACCAGTCCGCCCAGTCTGGTCTGTCCGGATCGGCCTCAATGCCAACCACGAGCCCGGCGCGGTTCGGCTCTCCCCAGAGCAACTCCATGTTCGACATCCACGTATCGATCGGCTTCAACCCCACGGTGTCGATATCAGTGTATACCCCGCCGCGCGCAAAGAGAATCAAGTACCTGAAAAAGTCCGCCTTTAGGATGGACTTCGGCATTACCTTGTATGCCCTCGCGACGTCCGGCACGTCTTCGAACAACTGTGCCACGAGCTCGTCGCACTGGTCGTCGGGGATTACGTGGTGCTTGTACTCGGGGTTCTTTGTGTCCCAGCTCAGCTGGAACTTGAGGTATCTTTTCGGGAAGGTCTCGTCTTCGATGCCCACCTTCCACGTCTGCCAGATGTTCTTGGGGAACGGTTGGGTTGGATCGTAGGGGAACCGCGCGGCTAGCTGTTGACGCACGGGCGTGGAGCTGTCGTCGACCTCGAGCTTCTTGGTCGGCTGGAAGTTCAAACCGGTTTCCTTCCAGTTGGGGTGGGACTCCAACGCGCGGAGGAACTGCATCTTGGACGAATTGGGGTCCGAGGTGGTGTATGCACGTGGCCCGGAGAAGGAGGATATGAGGAAGTATGTGACTGAAATGGTGAGGATCCCGATTAGTATCAATTTGATATCCTTCAGACGCATGATGGTGGGTGGGTGGGTGGTGGTTTGGCGGACTTGAAATCAAAAGAAGAAAAAAAAAATTCAGGGCACATTTTTGAAACGACGTGGAAGCAGAAAAAAAAAATATTTGGGTTGTCGTGCGACGTGTGATATTTGTTGGGGTTGGGGGGGGGGCGGTGATACATCAGATAAATGATGAAATTGCCTCATAGTGGGGGATAATGAACATTGGTTAGGTTATGAATGGGATAGGAGTGGTTTACTGCTGATGTAGTGAAGTGGTTGGTGGGAGGAGGACTTAGTAGGTGGTTGCTAATAGCATGCCTTTTAGATCTTGAATCATAGCACAGCAGTAGACACCCCAATGGTTTGCAATTGGAAAAGATATCCCCTTATCTAACATCCTACTATATCCATCACATTAATCCCACCTCTCCTTCTTCTCTGCTTGTACAACCACTACATACCCAAACTTATATCCAGAATTGCAATCACATTTTTGTGTCATATTGCACTACTCCTGATAATCAGACAGAAAAAAGAAAGCACGCACACACTGAGGAGGCAGGGAAAAAAAAATTCAACCAGCCCTCATCTCATTCCATCCCTATCTGTTCTCCTTCATCAACAATTTACGTACTTCCCCCAGGATGCCACAGAACGAATATATCGAACAGCACATCAAGAAGCACGGTAGACGATTAGACTACGAGGAGCGTAAGCGGAAGAAGGAGGCCAGGGAAGGCCACCGGATCGCGAAGGATGCACAGACGCTCAAGGACTGGCGAGGCAAGCAGTTTGCCAAGAAGAGGTATGCTGAGAAGGTCGCCATGAAGAAGAAGATCAAAGCACACCAGGAGAGCAAAATCAAGGGACCATCCACACCCAAAGTGGATGACGGCGAGGCGTTGCCTACGTATTTGTTGGACCGTCAGACGAATAACTCGGCCAAGGCCATCTCGAGCTCGATCAAGCAGAAGAGATTGGAGAAGGCAGATAAATTCCAGGTGCCGTTGCCTAAGGTGAAGGGGATCTCGGAGGAGGAGATGTTCAAGGTGATCAAGACGGGGAAGTCGAAGAGTAAGTCCTGGAAGAGGATGATCACGAAGCATACGTTTGTGGGTGAAGGGTTTACGAGAAGACCAGTCAAGATGGAGAGGATTATTCGTCCCGCTGCGTTGAGACAGAAGAAGGCAAATGTCACGCATCCGGAATTGGGCGTCACTGTGTTCTTGCCGATCTTGGGCGTGAAGAAGAACCCCCAATCCCCTATGTACACCCAGTTGGGAGTCTTGACGAAAGGTACGATTATAGAGGTGAATGTTTCCGAGTTGGGGTTGGTCACAGCTGGTGGTAAGGTTGTTTGGGGTAAGTATGCCCAGATTACAAATGAACCAGATAGAGACGGTTGTGTGAATGCTGTATTGTTGGTGTAGGCGTATATACGTATATGGTGTATATCTATTTAAACTCGTTCGTGAATAGATCTTGACATAGAATGGTTCTTTTCCCAATGGATCGTAACCCACAATTGAATATCAATTTCGCATGCTCCCTGATAATCTCCCATTGACTGGTGATTAACTTGCTTGAGACCAAAAAGCACAACCCACTGATGTTCTGTTTGTTTGCAATCAGTGGTAGCTTTTCACACGCCTTGATGATTGCATCACTGTTATTCTTGCTAGATATAGGTTCGAGTAAAGTCTCCCTGATTCTATTCAAGTACTTGTATCCGTCTTCCGCATACTGCAATACTTCAGAGTTTTGAGTCTGTTCAACGTATTTGTGACTCTCAAGCCCAGCAGTTGCAAAACAATAACTCCACAACACCAAAGTGGCAGTACTGACACAGTTTATTGTGTCGTAGTAATCGCAATTAGGATTCCAGTTCAATGGGTTACCATCTTCATCAAGCATCAACTTGCACAACAAAGCGTAGCAGTAGACAATACAACGAATGTTCTCTGGGTTCTTATTGTTCTTGGACCATATGTTGTTTAGTTTCTGCTGGACGATGAAATGGTCTTTCAAAGTTGCATCAACACTCTGGTTTGCGGGTGATCCTGCAAATATGGCTATGTCATAGTGGTTAACCTCGGGAAGCCCGATAATCTGGGTGAGGTAAAAGATCGGGAATGGGACTTTTCGGTTGGGCAAGCTGAACATGGAGATGCCTGCAGAGTTGGACGACTCGTTGTCTTGCATGACTTCAAAGTACCAGTTGTCAAAAGCACGGATCAACATCTCTTTCCATACTTTATTGTTGGCGTGTGAATTCTGTGTCGACAACAATGACGAACTATTCTGTAGTTCGGTTTGTTGCATTTGATGCATCAATGATATCAATCCAGCTAGCAAGATCTTTTGCGAAAATACAGATTTGCTCTTGACGTCGATTAGTTTATGTGACTTCAACAACTTCTTCAACGCTGCTAAAAAGTTGTCCGTCTTAGACTTTTTCTTCTTGATGTTTCCATTACTCTCTTGTAGTTTACGCTGACGCTTGACAACTTTCTTGAACGACCCATTAACTTCGTTCGACTCCCAAAGGCTCTCATCATCACATGGCAAATTCAACAATTGCAACTGGTAAAACAAGATCTGTGGGTTGTGTCTAAATTTGATATAGTCAATGATGTCCAAATAGAACGTCATGAAAGTGATACGTTTCATCGATTCCGATTCAACCCATTTATCAAACAAATCTCTATCGCTGGTGTCACTCGTATGGTGACCCTCTTCTAGCTCACTATCTTCTTCCGCAGCACTCGATGAATTACTATTACTTGAGCTCTTTTTCTTTTGGGTTGGATTACCACCTAGTATAGGACTTCTTCTTAACAATTGCACAGTGGTGCCATGATGCAAATGTGCTCGCTCGTGCATGCGTCTCGTCAAAAAGTTCTTCTCCATCCACTCCAACATATTCAAACTCTGCAATATCCATAACTTTACCGGTGATTTGAAATCCTCATGCTCGAAAATCGCAAATCTCAAGGGTTTAGCTAGTAGGAGTGTGAACTTGAACTCTGGTGATTGCTTGTACTCTTTGGCAAGCGCTTCTGCTGTGTCTGGGAAGCTGTAACATGCACCAACGGCAATCATGGCCACTAGGAGCAAAAGCTCGGCTGACTTGGTGTCAAACGATGGTTTGTGCAAGAATGTAAACTGAGTGTGAAAGTGCTTCCAGTACAGGTACAAATAAAACGAGATTCTATCCTCGATCGAAGTCTTGGTTTCAAAGGGCAAGTCCTGGAGTTGCACGCCAATCAGTCCAAATATATCATCCAACAAAGCAGAATCAATAAAGTACTGTTTATTCTTTGCCAAGTTCTTTTCTCCATGCTGCACCAACTTGGACTCATCTTGGAGAGCGCCTTCCGTGGTGTTGTCGACACTTGACTCAGTGTTAGATGGCGACACCGAAGACACACTCAATCCAAGACTTCTCAACCCATTCTCATCTTTGTTCAACCCAGACAACTGGTTCTGTAGTGATTGGTAGTTTCTCTGGAAGATTTCGTCTAATGGGTTGTCATCATTCATGAATATGTTGGCATCTGCACCGTATCCGTTGGCAAACGCTTCCATATCGAATGCGTAGTTCGGCACCGTGCCAGCTTGCGGCGGAGTTGGCATTATTGTTGGTGCGACACCAGCCTGTATTCGATCGGCCATTGGAGAAAACTGCGAGCCCCCGTAAGGTGATGGTATGGGGAGGTTGTGTGGTAGTAGTTGCACGTCCGGTTGCTGTTGTGTTGGTGGTGGTGGTGGTGCAATGGTCGGTGGAGGCTGTGGCGGGGCAGGCGCGTTCTCAGGGATCAGTATCTGCTGTATTTGGTTTGATTCCGGCGATGAATTGTTCAAACCGTTGCCCTGGGGTGAGTCATTGAAAAGCCAAGTTAATATATCATTCTGTGGAATAGTTGTCCCATACGACTTGTACAACTGGTTGAGGTTGTTTTGGTTTGTCGCGTACATGTTGTATTGCGTTGTGGTTGGATACTTTGGCGTTGTTTGTTGTGACGGAATACTTGAGGGATACATAACAGTAGGTGGATCTGGCTGCAAATTGGCTATAGGTGTCCTGACATTGGACTGGTTGTTGCTGTGGTTGTGGTTGGTAATAGCCTGCACGTATTGCTGGGACGGCTCCAATTTTATAATCTTGCGCTTCGGCGACTCTAGTCCTTGGTCCTGCTGCTGTTGTAGGTGTGGTTCGCCCACTAGATGCGAGATCGGCACCCCAGAAGACGACGAACTACTTGTGCTTTCCTTTCGTTTATCAACAAACCCAGCAGACACCGGACTCGTTGTGCTTCCGGTGCCTTCCATGTTCAACACTTCGTAGTGTCTCTTGATATGTCGGTCCTTGAGGTCCTTCCTGACAAACTTCTTGCCACATTTGGTCTTGTTCCCATGGTAGTCAATCAAGAACTCACACACGTACACCTCTTTGGGTTCGTGGTTCAAGTTGTGCCGTGCGAGGTGATCAGATCTGCTGAAAACTTTATCGCAATGGGTGCACGGAAACACTCCCAAGGAGCGCTTCTTCTTCTTCTGCGAAGCCAGGTTCTTGCGGTGACCGTGTAGCTGTGTGGTTGAGTCGTTGGCATTGGGCGTGGTTGTTGCGTTGGAGGATGATGTTTCCGACAGACTCAGGGACATATCTTGTTTATTATTTCTTAGTGTGATATTATATCTCGGTCTTGTTCGAACTGGTAGTATTTTCTTGGATAGCGTACTGGTGATTTCTTGGAGATATGTGTGTGTGGTGGGATGGAGGATGGCTGGTGGTGTGAGGTCCCGTGGTGAGAGTATGAAAGGAGGGTTGCTGAAGGTATATCTTGCTTTTGCCGTGACTATTGTTCTTATGTAAGAATGTACAAATTTTAAGGATTACCGGAGTGGAAAACTTTTTTTTTTTGTTTTTGCTTTCGCTTTTGCTTTTGCTCTCGCACTTTTCTTCTGTGTGAGTCTGCAACTGTCGCCCAAAGACAGAAAGAGTCAGCCCCTCCCCGCCCAAACGCTGTCGTCACACTCTCACCACAAAGCGTTATGAGAGTACCCACCCCCCCAAGGAAACGTACAATGTGATTACTTCACGTGTTATTACATAATACCCTACTCTACTCTACTCTACTTCTTTTATAAACTGATTATACAACACATGATCAACAGGGAGATATCTGTTGATGTTGATCACATTTATATCGTCGTTGAATCGCAACAGCTTGGGTGTTTCGTTCAACGACAGATCTAACAGCAACTCTGGTGTACCGTTGGCAGTGGCTTGGAAATGCAAAGGAGGAGACTGTGGTTCTTCTTCTTCTATATCCTCCAACTCATCTTCTCCTGCTTCTTCTTCTTCTTCTTCTTCCTCGTCATCATCATCATAATTAGTCAAATCCTTACTGAAATAATGAACAAATTTTTTGTAGTTGATAAGGAACCCGTTTTGCAACAACACACTTTCCAAGTTGCTGTACGAATTATTGAAATAGTCAAAGAAGTACTCCTCCTCATAATACCTATAATTCGTCAACCCCAACCTCCATATCCTATAATAGCGGCTATATATAGTCGGCTTCTCGAGGTCTTTAATCGAGCTGACTCTCAAATTGATCAAATTATTCAAGAAATCAATCAACGCCTCCAACTTTGTTTCTTCAAACTTTTCCACAAACAAGGTTTTAATAATCTCAATCAACTCGCTCTTGAACTTGTAGTCGATAATCTTATTGACGAAACTTTCCAAACTGGGCTCGTTCTGGACGATCGAGTTGATGACGTAATTGCTGATTTCTTGATAGTTCTTGTGGTCGTGGCCTGACACACACTGGAAAAACTCATCAATCAAGTGCTGGAGCTTGTTGCGACAAATGAGGAGTGTCATGTCGGATGGGGTCTGGCTAATTGGTGACGTGGATAAGCTGAGGTTGGTGCCGCTGCTGCTGGTACTGCTGGTGCTACTGTGTCTTCTTTTCATGGACGACTTGGGTAGTTCTGTGGGTATCAATATGGGACTGGGTGGGAGGTGGTAGTCTAGGTCTTCTGCCTCTTCGTCTGCTTCGTAGTCGAGATCCTCATCGTAGTAATCCAACAGATCCTCTAGTAGCTGATCCTTGGGAGGAGAAGCAGGAGTAGGTTTGGGGGATAGACTGTTTTCGTATTGTTCGATTTCCTGTAGATCTAGTGTGCCTAGTTGGATTGTCAAGTTGACACCGTGCTTTATTAGGTTTAATGTGTCGCATAAGTGGTGGTCGTGACACTGGCTAAATGGGAACTTGGTATATAGTGTGGCTATGGATGTTTTTGCTTTGGGCATTGTTGGTTGAGTGAGTGGTGAATGAGTAGAGAAGGGGGGAAATGTGAAAGATAAAGAGTTTTTAAATTTCCCACATGAAGTTACACTTTCTTTTGGTTTTCTGTATATTTATATATACAAAACAAGAAAGCCCATCCCAGGTGCCTCACACATACAATTTTTTCTTTCCGTCTGCGGTTTCCGTTTCCTTCTTCCCACGCGCCCACCTCCCCAAACCACACGGGGGCCCACGCACGTTGGCCACACCCACGCACCACGCCCTGCACCTGGCCCACTGTTGCCATTCCTTGCAACAAAACAGAGAAAAATAAAAACAAGCTCAATTCGCAACTACAAGCTTTTGAAACCGTCACTTGAAAAAGAAACGTTCCGGAAGATTATACCCCCAAACCCAGGGAACGTGGGGTGCGTCGGCGCTTCCTCATTAGAAATCATAACCGGGATTCTTTCTTCTCCATTGGCTCTTTGTCAAGGTAGTGTCCATGTAGACATATGATCGACACTTCACACTCCACACTACACACCTTATCTAACTATTTCGCCCTTGCTCCACTTTGTCTGCATGTGTGTTAACTGCCGTTGTCACCTTGTCAAAAAGAAATCTTGTTTAGGATAAGATTTCCTGTCGAGTTTTCGGTCCAAGACAACCGCAAGAAAAAGGCTAGGACTCGGTTCTGGGGTAAGTTGCCCTAGAAGAAAAGTTTAACCCAGGAATGTTACCCTAAGAAAATACCGAAGAAAATATATATAAATAAAGTACTAGATTTTCTAGACTGGTATACTCGTTCTACCAAAAGGGAGCCACTCTGCCCCCGTAAATTTCACCAACACTTGGTAGCACGCGGTCGTGCGGCGACGCCACGATATGTAGAGCTCCTTCGGTTATTATAACAAAAAGGGCTTACAGTTACTGGCTATCTGAGTTTGATAGGCCAGATCTGATAGATTTGGGTTGACTTTGTGGTACACGTATGGTTATTTTTGCAACCTCCAAGAATGTTTGCAATGGCTGGTGGTGTATTCCATATCTTGTCAAGCAATGAAACACGTCAGAAGAAGAGTTTCTTTTTTTCTTTTCCTCTGTGTGTGTTTTGTTGCGTTCGTGTTAAGGAGCGATTTCGAAGAAACAGAAATTAAAACTCTCGTGAATAAAAATAGAAAATTTTTACATTCCTCTGTTATTTTCTTCCTTTGACTCTTGCCTTTTTTTTGTATTGACAAACCAGCTATGATAAACACCAGGAACGTTAGATTGATAGTCGGTGTGCTTGCATTGCTCGGGATCTTTGCATTCTTTGCCAGCTCCCAACACTCATTGACCCACCACACAGCAGCAAGTCAACTCAACAAACCAGCATCTAACTCACCACCTATTCCACCACCACCACCACCACCACAACAACAACAACAACAACAGGAACAACAGCAAAAGGAACCAGAGGAGCATGATGATGCTAAGAACACGTTACAAGGTACTTCTCATCAGGGAACTAAACCACCTTATGAAATCGACACGCCAAAATCCAACAAGATCACGGCTGAAAAATTGGATCCTTCCAAGCCAAAGGGAGATACCACCAAGCCAAAGGAGTCCAATCAGGACGACAAGCAGATGAGCACCCCTGAAAAAGTGCCAGTTTCCGATGAGAAATGTAACAAGGTTGAGTATGTCGTGATGATTGATGCCGGATCAACTGGTTCCAGAGTGCATGTTTACGAGTTCAACACCTGTGTGCAGCCACCAGCCTTGTTGAGCGAGACGTTTGAGATGTTGAAGCCAGGGTTGAGTTCGTTTGACACTGATACCGTGGGTGCGGCTAAGTCATTGGACCCATTGTTGGAAGTTGCCCTCAAAAAAGTCCCTGCTGATAAACAGAAATGTACTCCTGTGGCGGTTAAAGCAACTGCTGGGTTGAGATTGTTGGGTGAAGAAAAGTCCAAGAACATCTTGGCTGAGGTCAGAAGCCATTTGGAGAAGGACTACCCATTCGCTGTTGTTGAAGGCGATGGTATCTCTATCATGGACGGTAAAGACGAGGGTGTTTATGCCTGGGTCACTGCCAACTACTTGTTGGGAAACATTGGCGGTAAAGAGAAATTGCCAACTGCTGCTGTGTTTGACTTGGGTGGCGGTTCTACTCAGATTGTCTTTGAGCCAGACTACAAGGTTGACGAAGTGCCAGTCGATGGCGAAACCAAATACCAGTTTACCTTTGGTGACAATGCATACACCTTGTACCAATTCAGTCATTTGGGTTATGGGTTGATGCAAGGCAGAAACAAGATCAACCAGTTGGTGTTGAAGAACAAGTTGCCAGAGTTGGACTTGCAGAAGTACACCAAGAAGGAGGCCAAAGACTCCAAGGGCAAAGGTGCAGTTGATGTGCACAACCCATGTATCCCACCGGGTGTTGTTGCCAGAGACGTTGTTGTTGAGTTTGGCGACGACGAAGTGTACATTGTTAACATGAAGGGCCCATCATCTAAAGATGCGACGCTTGTAGGAGGATCTCAGTGTAGACTCCTTGCTGAGAAAGTGTTGAACAAAGACGCAGAATGTACCACAAAGCCATGTTCTTTCAACGGTGTGCACCAACCTTCATTGACGCGTACTTTCAACAAGAACTCCGACATGTATGTGTTTTCCTATTTCTACGACCGTACCAACCCCGTGGGTATGCCATCATCTTTCAGTGTTGAAGAGTTGAAAGACTTGAGCAAGTTGGTTTGTCAAGGGGAGACGTTGTGGCAGGACGTGTTGTTGGAAGACCACGTCAAGAACTTGAGTGAGGAACCACAGTGGTGTTTGGATTTGTCATTTATCACGGCAATGTTGCACACCGGTTATGACATTCCGTTGAGCAGGGAATTAAAAACGGCCAAAACCATCGATAACAACGAGTTGGGTTGGTGCTTGGGGGCGTCGTTGCCATTATTAGACAAAGCCAATGCCAAATGGAAATGTAGAATCGATGAATTATAGGAGAATGTATCGATGTGAATATAGATGATCTTTGCAGTAAATAAAAAGAGACAGCGCATTGTTACTAGACAAATAGATGCAAATAGGGGGGAGGATAGATGATAGAAGATAGCCCCGGAGTGTATTAACAATGAGTGGGTGTAATAATAAGCCCCGGATCGATCTAACACATTCTACATTCTCTTATTATTACTATTGTCGTTGTTTTGGTGGTGGTGGTTGTCCCGTGGTTACTGTTGTCCTGGTTGTCCGCCCCCTCGCTTTGTTTAAAGGTGGGTGAAAAAACGCGAGAAACTCCGGTGTGGAATTTGATGTCAAGTTTTGTTGTGTGAGTGTTGGCCGGCACCGAAACGACAGAGGGTGTATTCGTATGGCATGAAAAAGGATCACCTGTGATTCGATCGGTTAAGCAACCATTCACACTGCCAATTGTGATTTGCTAAAATATTGTTCTTCTGCAGCTAAGGAGTGTCGTGCCGTCGCCCCCCTAGTCTACATGTGTGTATGTCTATGTTATGTATAAATACACAACGATTGTCTTTCACATCTGCATAATTGGAGTTGCTAATACTGTGATGTAAGACAAGACTGGCATATTCAACCTACCATCATCATCTGGTACAGTTCTTACTTAATTTTTACTAATTCACTCACTCACTCACAGTTACACTACCACTCCTGCCAGAAAATTTTTCTTACCACGCTTTAGCACTGTTGACACCCCCGGGGAGAAGTACCACATACACCTTATACAACCACAGACTGGCGCTGTTCTACTTGCTGTTGCGTCCTCCTCTGGCCCCCCCTTGCCTTTGCCTTTTCCTTTGCCTATTTCCGTCGCCTGACTTACGATCAACGGCACGCACCTCGTTTCCCGCACCTTCCCCTTCCTCTCCCCGTTACCCTTTCCCTTTCCTACCTTCCGTTCCCATTGCATCGCGCACTACCCACCACCCACACTACCACTACCACTACCACTACCACTACCACTACCACTACCACCATAAATTCACAAGAGTCACCACAAACATATAAAAAAAATGTATGCGACCAACGAAAAAAAAATTGAAATCTCCGACCTACGATTTCTTTTACAACAAGCAATCGAATACTCCACAGCCATGAATAACAACAATAATCATAGCTACAACACCAATAACAACTCCCACCGAGCTGTATTCACCTCTAGCAGCTCAACCACCAACTCATCGACCTCCTCCTTGTCTGAGCTCACCACGTCATCGTCTTTCCACCGCAAGAACAATATGATCCCGCATTCTCCCAAGGTCCACTCCAAGTTGGTCTGTGACGAAATCTCCGCCGCTCTGACTAGTGGAACAAGCACGCCCCGCTCCATCAAGTCTCACACCGAGTTGGCCGAAACTGCCAACGGGGTCAGATTGCTCGCCAAGAACTTGTCCCGGGCCACGATCCAGCTCGACGTGAGAGCAATCATGGTTATCACCAAGGCTAGAGACAACAGCTTGATCACATTGACCAAACAACTAGTCGAGTGGTTGTTGGAAACTCACCCTCACATCACCATCTTTGTCGACGCCAAATTGCAGCAATCTAAGCGTTTCGGCGTAGCTACTTGCAACTCGTTGAAGTTCTGGAACAAAAGATTGGTTAAAAAACAGCCAGAGTTGTTTGACTTGGTCGTCACGTTGGGCGGTGATGGTACCGTGTTGTATGCGTCTACTTTGTTCCAGAGCATTGCACCACCGGTCTTGCCATTCAGTCTTGGGTCCCTAGGTTTCTTGACAAATTTCCAGTTCCAGGATTTCAAGCGCATTTTGAACCGCTGTATCGAGTCAGGTGTTAAGGCAAACCTCCGTATGCGTTTCACCTGTAGGGTTCATGCCAACGACGGCAAGTTGATTGGACAGTACCAGACTTTGAACGAGCTTGTTGTTGATAGAGGTCCTTCTCCTTACGTCACCCTGTTGGAATTGTACGGTGACGGCTCGTTGTTGACGGTTGCTCAAGCAGACGGGTTGATTATCGCTACTCCAACTGGGTCGACTGCTTATTCGTTGTCTGCTGGAGGTTCTTTAGTGCATCCTGGTGTTAGTGCTATTAGTGTCACCCCAATCTGTCCGCACACCCTATCTTTTAGGCCAATTTTGTTGCCCGATGGAATGTTTTTGAAAGTCAAAGTTCCAGACGGTAGTAGAGCTACTGCCTGGTGTTCGTTCGATGGTAAGGACAGAACCGAATTGCACAAGGGTGATTACGTTACCATCCAAGCTTCGCCATTCCCATTCCCTACCGTGATAGCTTCTCCAAACGAATACTTTGATTCTGTCAGTAGAAACTTGCATTGGAACGTCAGAGAACAACAGAAGCCATTGAGTGATAACTCCAAGGATGTTGATGGGGCCATGGACAACTTGCACATTTCGAGTGAACAAGACGAAGAGGACGAGGAACCTGAGATTACTGAAGAGGAGGATGATTTTGATATCAATTTCACCGATACTGAGCGTTCTTCCTACAGTTCTACTCCTTCAAGTGACGACATGAACTTTCTTGCGGGTAATGGTACAGCTACCCCACAGAACATGTCTTATCTTAACAATGTTGATGAGAGATGTTGTTTTGCCCACCCTAATGCTAGAGTTCACTTGAGTGGCGGCAAAAGCTGAGAACAAAAAACTATTCCATTCTTTTATATATATATATTCTATTCTACTGTTATTTTTACTATTTTTTCACTGGTTAGCTTGGATTGATGATGTTGTTTAGGGATAGTCATTTTTTATTTTTATATTTAGCACTTTTTTTTTTAAATACAAGAGTTTATGACATGGATTGTATAACATTATTGAATCATGTGACACTAAGTGTAGCCTAGACGGCGTTAACGCGGGAAGGGCGCGTGTGAGGGTAGTGCAGAAGTGACTGCCCCATGCAATTTCTTTTTAGCATTGCTTTTTTTTTGTCTTTTCTTTTTTGTCTTTGTTAGACTGTAGTCCTGCATATAACCACATGAAAAAATAAAAAGAAAATTTTTAAGCAAAAAGGAAATCAAGGAAGAACAGAAGAAGAAGAAGAAGACCTCTAAAAATTTTTTTCTCTCAGCCAGTATAAATATATTCATATTCATATTAGAATCTTTTTCTACTACACCTAATATATCCTAATTTTTGTATCAAGCATATACTGAATTATGTCTGAAATTACTAAACAAATGAATGATTTGAGTGTTAACGATGGTGCTAACACAACTAACAACAACAACAACCAAACCCAATTCCAACAACCACAGCAGGGTGGTAATGGCCGCAGACAATACGTCCCACCTCACTTGAGAAACAGGCCACAGGGACAACAAGGCGGCTCTGACATCCCATTCGGAGGCTCTCGCCGTTCTGGTGGCTACGGTAACGGTGGCTACAACAACGGCGGCTACGGTAACGGTGGCGGCTACAACAGAGGCGGCTACCTGAACAACAGAGGTGGCAGCTACGGTGGCAGAGGCGGCGGCAGAGGTGGTTTCAACAACGCCGGCGGCAGATACCAAAGACCAACTCCAGGTGTTGGTAGATGGGTCGATGGCAAGCACGAACCAGCTCCAAAGAATGAAAGATTGGAATTGGACTTGTTTGGTACCCCTGAGGACTCCAGTTTCCAATCCTCCGGTATCAACTTTGACAACTACGATGACATCCCAGTTGAAGCCAGTGGTGACAATGTCCCAGATCCAATCACCGCTTTCACTGCTCCTCCATTGGATGAATTGTTGGTTGAAAACATCACCTTGTCCAGATTCACCAAACCAACCCCAGTGCAAAAATATTCTGTTCCTATTGTTGCCGCCGGCAGAGACTTGATGGCTTGTGCCCAAACTGGTTCTGGTAAGACCGGTGGGTTCCTTTTCCCAGTTTTGTCCGAATCCTACTTGAACGGTCCAGCCCCAGTCCCTGAATCTACCGGTGCATTCTCCTCCCACAAGGTCTACCCAACTATTCTTGTTATGGCTCCAACCAGAGAATTGGTCTCCCAGATATACGAGGAATCGAAGAAGTTCAGCTACAGATCTTGGGTCCGCCCATGCGTTGTCTACGGTGGTGCTGATATCGGCCAACAAATAAGAAACTTGGACAGAGGCTGTGATTTATTGGTTGCCACCCCAGGTCGTTTGAAGGATTTGTTGGAAAGAGGTAAGGTTTCCTTGGCCAACATCAAGTACTTGGTTTTAGATGAAGCCGATAGAATGTTAGATATGGGTTTCGAACCACAAATTAGACACATTGTCGAAGAATGTGATATGCCAGAGGTTGCCGACAGACAAACCTTGATGTTCTCAGCCACTTTCCCAAGAGATATCCAAATGCTTGCCAGAGATTTCTTGAAGGACTATGTTTTCCTTTCCGTTGGTAGAGTCGGTTCTACTTCTGAAAACATCACCCAAAAGATCTTGTACGTTGAAGACGAAGACAAGAAGTCTGTCATCTTGGACTTGTTGTCTGCCAACGAGAATGGTTTGACTATTGTTTTCACCGAAACCAAGAGAATGGCTGACCAACTTGCTGACTTCCTTTACGATCAAGGATTCCCAGCCACTGCCATTCACGGGGACCGTTCCCAATACGAAAGAGAAAAAGCTCTTGCTGCATTCAAGAATGGTGCTGCTCCAATCTTGGTTGCCACTGCCGTCGCTGCTAGAGGTTTAGATATTCCAAACGTTGGTCACGTTATCAACTTTGACTTGCCTTCAGATATCGACGATTATGTTCATAGAATTGGGCGTACTGGTCGTGCTGGTAACGTTGGTATCGCTACAAGTTTCTTCAACCGTGGTAACAAGAATGTCGTTAAAGGTTTAATTGAAATCTTGAGCGAAGCCAACCAACCAATCCCAGATTTCCTCACCAAGGTCAGCAGAGAATCCTCCTTCGGTAAGATGGGCAGAGGTGGTTCCCGTGGAGGTTCCCGCGGTGGCTTCAGAGACGTCAGAAGAGGCGGTAACTCTGGTGGTTACAACTCTGGCTGGGGTAACTCCAACGGCGGCTGGGGCGGTAACTCCAACAACAACTGGGGTGGTAACTCGTACTCCAACCAATCTGGTGGTGGTTCCAGCTACGGCCAACGTTCATCTTCAAGCTACGGTAACCAAACCGGTTCTAATTCATGGTGGTAATGATTTTAAGTCAATTCCCCAACAATTTTTGCATACATAAGTAATCAAAGGATCTACAGGGTATTTTTGGGGGATATATAAAGAATTACAAAAAAAAAAATCTAAGTTCTTTCTGGAAAGAAAAGGAGAAGAAGTTCAGGAGGAATTTTTTTGTTTTCAGTTGTTTATTATTTTATTTTCTTATTTGTTTGCTTTTTCTTACAATGTATTATTAGTTTAAATAGTTTTTGTTTTATGGGGTAATAATATAGAAAAGGCATATGTGTATAGTTTTTATATATTTTTGATTTTTTTAATAATAGTAATAAACTTCGTTATATTTTTGATACTCGATGTGTGCCAGTGTGCCAGTGTGCGATTTTTCAAGATGAGGTTAACGAAAAAAATTATCATCTCTGCTGCCAAACCACATTCCAGACAACGCCGACCGCCATGTCAAGCATAGACACTATATTAAAAGACATAATAACGTCTACCAAAACCACCAAGACATCAGTAGATGACTTGCTCACACACCTACAAGAGTCCAGCACAACGCACCCAGAGCTCGTCACGAACTTGCTCAAGAAATCCACCACGTCGACATCGCAGGGTTCCAAATTAGAAGGTGTGTCCTTGTTGAGTTTAAAGAACGAGAGTTTGGTCGCGTACATTAACAACTTGATTATGATCGTGATGTCCCAGATTGAACGCTTGGATGATGATGATGAGGGGACGGAGGATAGGAGATTGGAGGCTGTCAAGAGGTCGATTGTGCAGAGAGTCACTTTGGAAAAGGGCGTCAAGCCATTGGAGAAAAAGATTAACTACCAGTTGGATAAGATGGTTAGGGCGTATGGTAGAATGGAACAAGATGAGTTGAAAGCGGAACAGAAATTGAATGAAGAAGAAGAGGGAGATGAGGAAAGTGACGAGAAGGAAGATGAGGAAGATGAAGAGTCCGAGGATGAGGAAGATGATAACTTACAGTATAGACCAGACGCATCGACATTGGCTAAATTAGCACCATACAGTTCCAAATCCAGGAAATCAGCCACTTCGGAGTCCAACGAGAAGTACAAACCACCAAAGATCTCCGCCATGGCACCACCCACAGCGATCTCACAGAAGGACATTGATGCCAAGAGCAATACCGGGAAGAACCGTAAGGTACAAAGTATGGAGGAGTACTTACAGGAGCAAAGCGACATGCCGACCGTGGACGCCTCCATTGGGTCGACTATTGTTGCGCACGGCAGAGGTGGTGTCAAGACATCTCATGACCGTCGTAAAGAGAAGGAAATCCAGGATTACGAGGAGAATAACTTTGTTAGATTGCCTACTAGCCAGACAAAGAAGAGCTACAAGGAGAAACAGAGGGATATGCGCAACCAGTTTGCTGGTGAGGATTGGTCGATGTTTAACAATAAGGACGTGACGAAGGAAGGTACGAGTAGAAAGAGAAAATCAGGTACTGTTTGGGATAGAGTCAAGAAGAAGAAGGGATATTAAATAGGTTGAGTGGGCAATACAGAGATGCCATATTTCTCACCTCCTTTGCAGCAACTGCGACCAACTCTCTTTTTTTTTTTGCCTCCACCACCAGAACCACAACCTTTTCTGCCTTGGGGCTGGTGCTGGCTGGACAACAGAAAATTTTCTGAACAAATCACAACTTCTCCTTTAACAACTCCCTCTTTTCTTATCCACCACCACCAAATCATTGATGAAGTTATTAACATCAATTGCCTTAATCGTCTCCTTTTTCTTTGCCTTCTTCTCGCAATCCGTCTTCGCCAGTGACGCCGGCGCCGGTGACTTACCAGAGAACCCACCGATTACGAACCGCGTGTACTTGGACGTTGAAGAGGACGGCAAGCCGCTTGGCCGCATCACCATTGGGTTATTCGGCACCGTTGTCCCCAAGACGGCCGAGAACTTCCGTGTGTTGTGTACCGGTGAGTTGGGTGCTAGCTACAAGGACACCATTTTCCACCGTGTCATTAAGAACTTCATGATCCAGTCGGGCGACTTTGAGTACAACCAGGGCTATGGCGGATACTCTCCAACGCACAACAATGGTAAGTTCGACGATGAAAACTTTGAGTTGAAGCACGATAGAAAGTACAGGTTGAGTATGGCAAATGCTGGGAAGAACACTAACGGGTCTCAGTTTTTCATCACGACTGCGTTGACTAAGTGGTTGGATGGCGCCCATGTTGTGTTTGGTGAAGTGTTGGACGGTAAGGATGTCGTGGACCATATTGAGAGTGCTAAGACTGGTAGAGGTGATAGACCAGTCAAGGAGATTAAGATTGTCGCTTCTGGTGAATTGACTGAAGACGGCGAGGAAGCTCCATCTAAGGATGAACTTTAGATGACGATGTTTATTTCTTTTAGGTTTCTGTATTTACTTTCAATCCTAACGACTCAATTGTACTGCCTTTGCCATATAGTGGGATCTCATCTATATACACCTGCTCGTCATTGCTCACAACATCATTCAACAACGAATCAAACGCACGACTCGTGATCTCTATCCCACTCATTGCGCCATTATTATTGTTCGACACCGTGCTAGGCACCGTCGCGCCCAGCGGCGTCGTCAACGTAATTGGCGTCATCGTATTAATGCCCGTGTTATTCGACGCCGACTTCGACACCGCAAACGACTGCTGAGACTTGGACCCCACCTTGCCATGGATCGAGTTATTATACGAGTGTCCCCCATCCGACACATGATAGCTCGTCATCTCATTCAACAAGTCCGTGGAGTTCTTCAAGGACAATATCCCGGCAAGCAACCGCGACGACAACACGTCGTAGATCCTGGGCGCCTGGTACACGTTTGCCCCGATGATGTAGTAGTCCTGCAACGGCACGGCGTTGGTTGCGTCGAGTCGCTTCTGCTTCCGCACGATCCAGAAGTCGGGCTCCTTGGTGTACGCGATGATGAACTCGACGCCGGTCATCTCGGCAAGTCGTGTCTGGAAGTACTGCTGGAACGTCATCCCGAGCGGGATCTGGATCTGCTGGTACTGGAACTGCATCATGAGGACTTGGTTGTTGGACGTCCGGTCGTAGAAGGGGGAGAGCGAGAAGTATTCGAGCACGTTGTTGGTGTTGAGGCCGCGTTCTTGGATGAACTCGGGCGATTTCCATTGGATTTCGTCTAGTGATTCCATGAAGATGGTGTGTGTTGTGGAAGAGGTGGTGTTGTGGTTGTGTTTGTTGAAAGCGGAATTTTTCGTTTGGTTGGAAATTTTTTGTGTCTCAGAGGTAACACACAATACAGGGTTTAGAAACATTGTTAAATAGACATAATACCTAAGACTACAACGCACCTTCCACGGCTC